>JXCR01068734.1:261044-303233 GCA_002079205.1 Phalaenopsis hybrid cultivar
TAGATGAGTGTAGTGAATGCCTTAGCTTCAGACCAACACCTAGGGTCAACCCTAAGGTCCAGCAATCCTAAGGGTGACTCATCTTGAGTTTTACCAACACCCAAGATCAACCCTAAGGTCCAGCAATCCTAAGGGTGACTCATCTTGAGTTTCCCCCCACAGTGACCCCACCTACAAGTATTTAGAAGAGCAAGTCCCCCACAGTGACCCCACCTACTACGTGTTTAGAGGTTGAGAGCAATATGTGGAACTTCAAACTGAGTGGTTTGTAATTTCTAGTGGTGAGGGTTCCATGTCTAGTTTTCTAGGAATAGTCAACAGGAAAAGTCCTATGGCTAGACCCTAGGCTACTAAAGAGGAAAAAACTAAACCTCAACAAAAAATGAGGTCAACACTCACATCCAATCCAAGCGATGACAAGGGAATATATGTGTTACATTGAGAAGGAAAGGACCATGACTCATATCCAACTGAAGTGGTAACAAGAAAATGTATGTGTTACATTGAGAAGGAAAGCACCAGGACTCATATCCAGCTCAAACGGCAACAAGAAAATATGTGGGTCATGTTAGGAAGGAAAGCACTATGACTCACATCCAACCTAAGAGGTGACAAGAGAATATATATGCTACATCGAGAAGGAAAGCACTAGGACTCACATCCAACTCAATAGGTAACAAGAAAGTATGTGCATCACATTAGGAAGGAAAGCACTAGAACTCATATCCAATCCAAGCGGTGATAAGAGAATATATATGCTACATTGAGAATGAAAGCACTAGGACTCACATCCAACTCAAGAGGTAATAAGAAAATATTTGTGCTTATGCAGAAAATATGCAGATTCACACATGTGAATTTGTGAGGAATATGTAAATACAATATGAAAATATGTGAAGGAATCAGAATTTAGGTATTAATCCAGAAATGAGAATTGAATTTTAGTTATCATTCTTGAAAAGAGAGTCGGAAGTCAAGGACTAACCTCGAAGATTAAGGATAGGATGCCATGTTTCATTAAATGGGGTCTTAAACCAATCTCGAATATGGGGAGTCAAAATTTGGGTACTGACTCCAAGAGTCATATGAAAACAGTGTAGAGAGTTTGTGATGTTAAATTTGCATAAATGTGTCACGTGAAAAGGTTGATTTTGTTGAAGAAGATTTGTAGAGTTTTGTGAAGTTTTGTGCAGAATGTGAAATTCTGCGGGGATGTGAAGAGAGTTAATGCAGATAAAGATGGTTGTGCTGCGCACACAAAGAGTAAGAGACATCAAAATCGAGAGAATCCTCTGAACAGATTCATTTTATTTTCTTGTTTTTTATCTCATTTAATTTTTCAAAATATGTCTTTAAAACTTTATTTTAGTTGGTTGATTTTTTTTTAAGTGTGTACTTTTCAAAAAAAATTTATTATGTTGAGGTTAATTTTGTTAAAAAAAATTTGGACCCGGTTACAAACATTTGGCCACATAGATAACCCCAAAACAATCAAAGTTTCAAAGTAAGCAGAGGTAAGCGGCAACAGGTTGCGTTTTAGGTTTTTAGATATCGTCCATTTATTAGTAACACGGGTCTTTCGCCTTGGAAGTCCACTAACTGGTAGGCTCCTCCTGTGTAGACCTTTTCAACGACAAATGGTCCCTCCCAAGCTGGCTCGAATTTCCCACCTTATTTTGTGGCGTGCAAGAATAGGCCTTTTGAGCACTAGTACGAGGTCACCAACTTTGAATGTCCTTGGGCAGACCAATTTGTCATGGGCTTGTACCATCTTCGCCAGGTAAAGCTCCAAGTGTTGTTGTGCTTCTAGTCGTTTTCCCTCAAGAATTTCCAGTTCTTAAAGTCTGAGTTTTGCACTTTCTCCTGTTGTGAGTTGATTGGCAATGACAATTCTAAGAGACGGTGTCTGAACTTCTAGTGGTAGCACAGCTCAGATTCGTACACGAGGATATACGGTGTACATTGAGTGGGAGTCCTAAAAGTTGTCCGGTATGCCCATAAGGCTTCTAATAGTTTGTTGTGCCAATCTCTTTTATTTTCATCCAGTATTTTCTTCAAAATCTGTACTAGTGTTTTGTTGAAGGCTTCAGCCAGACCATTTGCTCTAGGATAGTAAATAGTAGAGTATCTCCAATCTATCCCATGTCTTTTGACGAAATTGTTGATCTTTGTATTTCTGAAAGATGTCCCATTATTGGAAATTTTTCTTAGCGGTACTCCGAAACGGTAGACAATTTGGCTTTTGAAAAATTGAAGGACGTGCTCTACCGTACCCTCACGTAACGGTACTGCCTCTGCCCATTTGGAGAAGTAATCTGTAGCGACAAGTATAAACTTGTGTCCTTTGGAAGATGGAGTGTCTATCGAACCTATTAGGTCTGTGCCCCTGGAATGGCCACGAGGCAACAATTGGGTGTAGCACATTCGGAGGCTGGTGTAAGACCACCCCATGCACTTGACATTGGTGACATTTTCTGGTTGTATCCATGTCGGACATCATTGCTGGCCAATAATACCCGAGTCTTTTGATCTTTATTTTCATCTTTGGGCCTTACTGGTGAGCGCCACACAATCTGACATGTACCTCTTTGACAATATTCTGTGCTTCAGCTCTGCTAAAACACCGCAACCACATTTGATTGAATGATCTTCTGTATAGAATGCTTCCCACCAGGGCGTAAAACATGGCCCTTCTTGTGATATTTTGTGCTTCAGACTTGTCTTCTGGCAGCTTTCCAGTATGCAAATATTCTATTAATGGCTTGCGACAATCTTCACTGATGTCTGCAACTGCATTTATTGCTTCTTCTTTTCCAAGCTTGTGCAGAGTTTTGAGATCGATATGAAATAAGACTTGTTTTCCTTGTACTGTGATTTTAATGGAATCCTCAGGGGGACATGCCATTTCCTTAGCAAGTTTTGCTAGAGCGTCGACATGGGCATTATTTCCCCTAGGAATCCAGTAGAAAGTCACATCAGGAATCTATTCCAGGAGCTTCATCATGTACTGATGATATTATGCTAATCTTGGTTTCAAAATTTTGTCTTGTCCAGCGATTTGCTGGATGATGAGTTGGGAGTCGCCATAAATGGAAATGTTTATTATGTCCATTTAGATTGTCATTCCCAATCAAGTGATTAAAGCTTCATATTCCGCTTCATTGTTGCTGCACGACTCCGTCAGGTGGTATGAGAACCTCAACATACCCTTATCTGGCGTGATGAAGATCAAACCGATCCCTACTTTTCCAGGTATAACTGTGCCTAATCCTTTCTCTTTTCTAGCTGACAAAGCACCATTGAAGTACCTGTCCCAGCATTGTGCACTGCAAAATTCCATTTATATTATTTGCTCATCTGGTAACTCGTCATTAAGAGAGGACCAAGCTGGCAGTGGGTGTGCAGCGAGAAAGTCTTCTAGTATATGTCCCTTGATAGCATGGAGGGGAACAAAAGTTATATCAAATTGCAATAAGATCATTGACCATCTTGCTAGACGTCCCGAAAGTGTTGGTCGGGTCATCATATATTGCAACAGATTAACTTTTGAGATTAGGGTAATCTTATGAGAAAGCATGTCTTGTCTAAGCTTTTGAGCAGTGAAAATCAATGTTAGACAATGCTTTTCAATATGTGGATACCTTATCTCCGTCGGTATTAGACATCGACTCAAGTAGTAGAGTGAATTTTCTTTACCCTTGTCATTGACTTGGGCTAAAAGGGCTACAAGAGAGTCGTCTAAAGCCACAGTATAAAGAATCAATGGTTTCCCTAGGATAGGGGCTGCCAAGACAGAAGGTGTCATTAAATATTTTTTAACATCTTCAAAGGCTCGTTGGCATTTTTCTTCTCAAATAAATTTGGGTTCATTTTTAATTAATGCCGAGAAAGGCTGACGCCTACCTGAGAGATTAGAAATAAAGCGTCTCAGATATGCTAACTTCCCCTGGAAGAAACGTAGTTGTTTCAAGGTTTTAGGAGGAGGCATTTCTAAGATAGCTTTAATTTTATTCAGGTTGATCTCGATTCCACAATGACAGACAAAGAATTTCAGCAATTTCCTTGAGGTAACACCAAAGGCGCACTTTAAGGGATTCATTTGAAGGTCATATCGTTGTAACCGTTCAAACACGATCCTCAAATTGCACAAATGGTATATTTTTTGTTTACTTTTGATGACCAAATCATCCACGTAACATTCCACTTAGTTGTGAATGAGGTCGTCAAAAATCTTCATCATTGCGCGCTGATATGTTTCTCCGACGTTCTTTATGCCAAACGACATCACTGTGTAGCAGAAATTCTGATCGGTTTTTTGAAGGCTGTAAGTGTTGCATCCTCGGGAGCCATCTTAATTTGGTTGTATCCCGATGATCCATCCATGAAGGAGAAAATCTCATTTGTGGAAGCGATATTCACCATCATCTTTGGTATGTGTAGTGGAAACTCGTCTTTTGGACATGCCATATTCAAATCTCTAAAGTCGACACAAACATAGATCTGTCCATTTTTCTTCTTAACAGGTACAATATTAGCCAACCATGTGGGGTACTGCTCTTCTTTCACAAAGTTGGCATCTATTAATTTCTTCACATCGACGATGACTTTTTGTTCTATTTCAAAGCGTATTCTTCTGGGAGCTTGTTTTACTGGGGTTATATTCTTGTCCACCCCGAGTTTATGGACTGCAACCTCTGCCGACAGCCCTGGCATTTCATCGTAGCTCTATGCGAAGCAATCTTTGAATTTTGTTAATAGTTTGATCAATTCTGCAGATTCTGCGTCATTGAGTAGAGAACTTATAAATGTAAGTCGGGGTTGTTCTTCAGTCTCGAGGTTAATCTCTTTCAATTCATCAATGATAAAATTTAATTTCTTCCTCAAATTTTGGGGGAGCATCTTCTATTAGTTGATCAGTAGAGTCATCCTCTATATCGAGACAATCCTTTTTTGGGGGAGCATCTTCTATTGGTTGATTAGTAGAGTCATCCTCTACATCGAGGCAATCCTCTTCTGAGACTCATCGTTAACAACCATGCAAAATTCAAAATCATCGACTGGTCTGGCTGTACCAAATCCGAGACCCTTTTTTGTTTGGAGTTCAACTTTTACCATTCCATAATTTTTCAAAAAGTTGAAATTTATCTTTTGGCATTTGTTTTGGTAACCGTCCCTATTGAATTAACTTTTGAACAGCAAGGCCACAAGTAACCAAAAGGCAATTCCATTAATTCATTAGGAACATTATTCAAATTTACATGTTTTTAAGCTCAGTAGAAGTAGAAGCATGGTAAAATTTGATCGGCTTTGAACCAACACTACGAACTTCCTTGACCTCTAAACTCTCGACTCTAGGGAGAATCAGAGTAAGGGTCATAACATTCACATAGTGGTTTATTCGATCATACATTATTTCATATTCATTTTTCTCTGTATCTTCTAGGGATATATTGTATTGAGGTCTCTTCTGTCTTGTCATCATTATGTCATCTTTAGAACTATCTTCATCACCAACGTTGATGGTTGGCCTAGTCTGTTCAACAATTAAATTGATCTTTCCTCGTCCACGTCCCCGGCCTCGACCTCAGGTGCGCAAACTAAAAGAACCTTCACCAACTCGTTGTAAAGGAATGATGGAAGATCGCTGAAGCAGAGTTGAATGGTCTCCTCTTTGTAATTCTTTGGAATCTTCATCTTTGTTTGTGATAACTTCATGAGAGAAGACAGTCCTCTTTGGAGGAGCGTAGTTTGCTGCATCTTCATGGATACCAACTTCATGCACTGAAAATGGTTGTAGGTCTCCTTTGATGCAATTTCTTGACCTCTTTGCGGTATTTAATGCACTGGTGTAGAGATGATGGAACCATATTGTGTTCATGAGTCCATGGTCGACCCAACAAAGCATTAAAAGAGGTCTCTACATCGATGATATGAAATTTAGTGGTTGTCACGAGTTCTCCAACCTTCATTAGTAATGTAATTGATCCGAGGGATCTTTCTCTCTTTTGGTTGAATCCTCTTAACATCATTTTATCGGCCATAAGCTCTTGAGCTTCAATATCCATGAATGTTCGTAGGCTCATCAAGTTAAGAGATGCTCCATGATCTACTAATACTTTGGACAACACAAATCTGTCGATGTTGATGGAGATGTAGAATGGACGATTGTGGTCGACTGTACCGAGCAGCAAGTATTCATCTGTGAAGGTTACCCCAGTCTATTCTTTCAACGAACAAACTTCATCTGAGGATGTGCTGACCAACTGAGCTAAGCAAATTTCTGGGTCAAGCAAAGCTGTAACCAGAGACTCTCTCATCTCCCTTTGATAAGATTAGAGCGTCGTAGATGCTTAATCGGGCTGACAACTTCCTAAGATGAGCTAGCACGTTGTAGTCTACTTTGTATGATCCTTTGATTTTATCTTGATCATGCGGCTCTTCCACTAGTGGAGGTGGGGGTATCTCTTCTCCGGTCATTATTTGCTTTCCTTTATCAGTTGGAGCTGTTCTTAGTGGTAACACTTTTCCGCTCCTTAAGTTAACCTCTGTGATTTCTTCTTCTTGAGATATGATTGTTGAATCTTCCAGTGTCTCTTCCTCTTCATCGGAAAGATCTAAGTTGATGGTAAGCAGTGTACCATGATGCTCGAGAATTGGCTCCTTGTTATCGGTGCTATTGTAAATGGTATCATTGATGCCTTCTTTGGAATTGACAACGAGTTCATCGGGCTCGAGTACGATTTGAGGATCATTTTGGGGATTGAGATCAAAGTTAGATTGGTCATAATCAGTTACGCTATCACCAGAAATAGTTAAAACGTAGCCAAAGTCACAATCATTATATTCATAAGACCCCGGATGGTCAAAAAGATAATCATACAAAGTCAAGGGCTTGAGGATTTTCTTCCCCGAATCCGAGACAACTAATCTAGTAAAGGCAGCCCCTATCCTACCCCCTGTGCTATGAATCTTTGTAGTGACACTTTTCTTTTTCTTCTTTGTCCTTGAAGATGACGGATCTCCTGAAAAAACCTTCATCTCGGGTTTGGTATGCTGTGGACTCTGAATGGAGGTTTGTCTTGATGTAGACTGGATCTTGTTCAGTAGTTTCTTGGATTATTTGCTCTAGGCCTCATTACATCCTTCTTCTCTGTTATATGCAGAAGAATGTTTTGATGGATCCTATATTTGATTGAGGACCCTCTTAAGTTCATCCCAAGTTGTACTCCATCCCTCTATTCCAGTATACGGATCAATTGGGGAGATTGGCTCAGCGGAAATCATATTTATGGAACCTTTTTCAGGTTCTTTTAAATATTCTTTTGGGATTGTTATGTTCTCTTCTTTAAGGTTCCTCTCGAGGCAGTTTTTAAAGATGAAGCATTTTTCTATAGTATGCCCATGCAACCGGTGGTATGGGCAATAATTTGGTTCATTCTTCTTATCCTCCTCCGGGCTTCATCAAATTTGGTAGTCTGAACTCCAGCTTCTTCATTAGACTTTTGAATATCTTAGGTATAGGTTCATCTTTGAAAGAATACATCATTTTACGTCACTCTAACAGGGACATTTTCTTATCCCCTATTCGTGGTGAACCTTCTTGAGGCGGTCGCTGGTTGGATTGACTACTCTGTTTCTGAGCGTACTGTAACAAAGACTGGCGAGGCTCTTCTACATATATCTTCATTGGCTGTTTTTCTTTGTTGATAGTTGCTACTACTCCTGATTTCTCTTTGAACACTCTGGTCACCTTATCTTTTTTGTGTGGCTCCATGTGCTTAATTTCCTTTGAAGACTACTGGCTTTACTGAGTAGCTTCTCGAAGGATTTGATGATGAGTCCCTTGAGCATGAAAGCTACTGGCCCATGAATGCTCTTGAGTAGAATTTCAATCGCAAGTTCACATTTCATGCTAAGGTTTCTCCACCTCAAAATATAGTCTGTCAAAATTTCACTAGGCTTGTAAGCATGAAATCTAATGGCCCATGAATGATTTTGAGTAGAATCTCAATCGCTTGATGTTCCTGTAGCTGAGGTTCACATTTCATGCTAAGGTTTGAGTAAAATCTCAATCGCTTGATGTTCCTGTAGCTGAGGTTCACATTTCATGCTAAGGTTTCTCCACCCAAAATATAGTTCACCAAAGTTTCACTAGGATTTTGTTTTTCCATCATGAGCTTTCTAATAGACACATGGTGTTGTGCCCTAGCAAATCTTTTCACAAATAATTGTTATAACTTGAAAATTGCATTAACTGACCCGTTGGGCAAGTCATCGTACCAGTCAAAAGTAATTCCTGAGAAAATGTTGACTAATTGCTGGAAGAGTAGAGCTTCACTATTGCTCGTGTTGCCACAGCTGGCTCGGAAATGTGCTATATGCTGTCTGGGATTTCCAGTCCTATCAAATATCTTGAAGTTTGAGGCCACAAAACCCTTGGGGAAAGGCACAACATCAAATTCCTCCGGGTAAGGTCTACCCTTTAGAACCAATGCACCACCTTTAGATTGGGTTAAGGCGTCCCGCACTTGTTCAACCATTTGCTTGGATTCCTTTTCTGGTATAACACCTGATGGAGAATCCATTCTATGTTGCTCTTCTCTATTTGCTGAAGCAAACTCTCTCCTTTCATATGTGATGTGTATAATTTTTGACTGATTGATCTCTAGAGAAGCCAATTGCGGCGCTTGTGATTGCCTCTAAATAGTGGACATAGCGGTCATGGCTGCAGTCATTTCTTCTATTATTTTCTTCAGTATAGTAACTTGCTCATCCCTTAGGAGGACAACCCTACGCAGTTCATCTACGGCGTTCTCTTCGATGTGAGGTTGAGCCTCACACACAGATGTGGTGGCTCTGGTTTCAATTACATGGACATCCATGAAATCTTCCTCCAAGCAATCATTGTAATCAAAATTTTTATTTTCGCTATCGACAGAAACTTTGTGTTCTCGAGCTAACTCAGAAATCTCGATCCCAAGTTTCTCAACTTTCTCTTCAATTATTGATTCCTTAATCACTTTAAGATCTAGAGGACCCTGATGGACATCCTCTACTTGTTCCTCCATCTCGCTGGCTATTGTTGCGATGATGTCAGATATTTCAGACCCTGGTTTCATTTCCTGTTCTTGTCCTGTGGGTTCACTGGACTGCATCGGTGAATCGACCTTGGGTACCCATACCTTTTTCTTTTTCGATGATGATGTCTCAGGATGGAGTGTCTTAGTAGAAACATCAGTATGCCAAGGGAAAGTATGCTCCTTGTGGCGTAGACCGGCTACAGTGCCAGGTAATCGTCTTATCTTTGCCTTTGGGATTGTAGGAATATCTCCATAATGGGTGACAGGTAAGATTTTTGGACCCGATCTCGACTTAACTGGTCGACGACCTACGGTCTTCGTAGTGCTATAATCAGTAGTAATTGTTGGGGTATCAACTCTGTTCCCTAAACGGAACCAAATGGGGATGCGAGTAGGTGGCACTCCAGTTGTCTTGTGAGACTATCTGGCGGACTTGACATCCTTCAAAATTTCCTTCTTCAAGTGAGGGGAAACTGCATCTCCCACTTGTTTAAGTAACTTGCTAATTGAACATCCTTCTTTGGTAGCTAGCCTTTTGAAAACTCCACTAACTCGGGTGATAGGAGTGAACTTCTTTCTCTCCTCATCATGTCCATGAAGTGGTGGTAATGTGGCGGTGATTTTCTAGATACTCTCGTATCCATCGGTATCCGTCAGAGGATGGAATCTACTCCCTCGTAGGAGTGGATAAATTTCTGGTATTCCTTCTTCATCTTGATGAGGATCCTCTTCAACGGGTGTCTCCTTGGGAGCCTGGGCTTTGATGGCCCTTCGAACTCTTTTGTTGCGGTTCCTCTTTTGAGTTCGGGTCAGCGATACAGGGGTGGTGGGACAGTTAATCCCCCAGTCAGATCTCTTTCCCCTTAGCAGCAGTGGGGCTAGAAGGTTTGGCGGGTGTCGTGACGGCAGTAGTTTTAGACTTCTTGCAGGCAGGGAAGTCTTGAAGGTAGTTCAGAATGAATTTTGCAGACGGTTCCTGTATTTTTGATGCGGCAATCTTCATTACTACAAATGAGGCTTTCCCGAGGATGACCTCGAGATCTTCAAATCCAGTTACGAATTTAATGGTAGGAGCAAGATTACGGGCTTCGTGGCTCGTTGGCAGGTTACAGGAAAAGGTCAGCATTGGGTAGGCCATTGCAGCAGGCTTGAAAATAGAAAGTTTTGGGGTTAGCTATATGGCCAAAAACCTCATAATTTTTAGTGCAAGCATCAAGAGTAGAGGTTGATTTGTAGACCGGGCGAGTCTTAATTTATGAGTATTTTAAAATATTTTTTAAGAAAAATCAAGAGGTGTAAATTTTAATTAATATATAAAAGTTTCAAAGTGCGCGCAACACAACACGATTTGGTTTAATTTGTAAAGTATCAAATCAAATTTCGAAGGGAGATGTGAAGTATTTTAGGACCTAGTACAGGACCCATTTAGTGGCAGACAACGCCAAGGTGGAACTAGTCGACCGACACACCTATTGGGGGTCTGACCCCACATGAAGATTTAAAGAGTCCTAAATGACTTTCTGAACCCCTCTGTTCAAAGTTGGTTGAACAGCTAGTTCTGAAGTCCAAAGAGTTAGCGGTACTCTCCCAAGACAGAAATGGGTAATGTATGCCAACTGAAGAAGGGTAATTTGTTCCAAGAGGGACATTAACACATTACCAATGTTTGAAGATAATATTCATTTATTTGTATGGAGAGAAAAACTTGTCCCCAGCGGAGTCGCCAGAAGCTGTCGGCGCTATTTTTTGGTTAGAAGGGTTGGCCGTAATAAGCTGTCGGTCACCGGAATTGAAATCCCGTCGCCCGCTTCGAAAGGACGTTTTAATTTACATATATATTTAGTTTTAGAAAAAAAATATGAAATCAAACTGACCCCATATTTTTCATAGTTTAAATGAAAGAGCGTTGTACATGTATCTATCCCAAAGGATAAACACAAGACTTGAGGATGAGGCTCGATAAAATAAACTAAGGAACCCGAACGATAAAGACAAGACTTGAGGATGAGGCTCGATCAAATAAAATAAGGAATATATGAAATTTATTTGGTCTGCGAAACCTTTGTATTTGTCGATAAGTTCCCCTATTTAATATAAAGAGTTAAATAGGATTTATATTAAGGTGGGTTCGGACATGCTTCCTATAAGTGCAAGCCCTTATGGTTAATTACATCTTAAATGACCAAGTTCACGTAAGAAGACTCTCGATAAAAATCAGGAAATATTATCTTCAAGGAGTTTCAAAGAGTAGGACTTTTCAATGAGATTGGACGTGTTCAAATTTGGAACATTTTTTTTAGAGTCGAAAGGAAGAAGAACTAGGGGATGTCATGGATCCAGACGAGGGCCTCGATGACTTCCCAAGCTATCGTAATGTTTGGCTTCATTTCTGAGGAGAATATATTTAGGTGTTTCATTCTGCCAATTTTATTAGTTAGGGCTTACATTCGTGTGAAACTATCACACCAATAGCCTGAAAGATGTAAGGATTTAGGTCGTGACGGACGACAACCTCAGAATCCTAAGACGATTTAGGGCTTATATTGTATAGCAGGGCTATAAAAAGGCTTCAAGATAAGATTAGGATTTACGTTGCATAGGAAAGCAACCTCGAAGTCCTATGTCTTTGTTGTTTAAGGCTAAGGAAGGAAGATTGGTTTAGTTGGGGGAGACAGGTTTTGCTGTTGAAGATGACCGTGCTGCCCACCATGCTAGCTCCAAGCTCCTTGCCGCGACGAGTTTGAGTTTTCTAGTGTTCAGGTTATGATGTCAAATCAGGTGGCTCTATGGTTGAAGTTCTTTAAATTTTATAAGGGCATGTTAAAGTTGATTAGAGCAACACTGGTTAGGATCCTACGATTCCCTCATTCCGACACCACTATTTTCTATTGGATTCACTTAGTCTAAATGAACTTACTAAACTCAACTTAATGAGATTTCATGACCGTGGGAAGCCTTGTTAGCAACTGTAGGTTACCTCCTCCGAGGGATTCTCGATGATCCAATAGAGATGTCTTAATTTAGTTGAAGTTGTAGTTATGTGTGACGTTTGTGATTAAATTTTGAGTTATTTTATATTTTGAATGTTGTCGGGGTGAATTTTATCTTGGTTGATTTTAATTTTGGTTTTTGTTTTGGTTTTGTGGCTATCCTGATAGTTTTAGTTTTCATGTTGAGTGGCGTCGTTGTTTAGCATGCAAATTTGCAAGTATAAAAGTACAATATGAAAGTATAAGAAAGACGACGCTGAAAACTGTAAAAGCGTACCTGGTGAGTCTTCTCGTTCCGCTACCTGAAACTCAAAAGGCATGTTAAGGTCGTTTATATGAAGCAGGGAAGTAAAATTTTGACAACCTATCTAAACCTAAGTCATATCTTGGTGGGTCCTTAGGAGTTTAATTAAGGATGATGTTGCCAAGAAATATATATTAAGTTTAGTAGATCTCCGAGGTATCTAACATATCCAGAGAAAGAAGCAGGTCAGTGCTGCTCTCTTGCTGCCTGGTGGAAAATCCCGAGTTCATTTAAACTTCTTATGTTTCTTAATAATTCATCCTATAAACACCCTAATGCTCAATGAACATCGATGTCTCAATTATCCCTAAGAGTAAGTTGGTGTTATTGGAACACTTAGCTAAATTTTTTTCCTAATTGGGCTTGTAGTGTTTGAAAAATGTCTTAATTTTAATTGAGTATGTTTTTCTAATCCTCATTTAATCAGTCTTGATTTAGCCTAAATCACTACTAAGCCCTTAAGACCTAGGTGAGTGTCTTAGTTAGTTTTGAAAATGTTAAGCTTTAGGTGGTCATGATTCATGATTTGAATTTTATTTGAAAACAAAATGGGGGTATTAAATTGATCAATTATTGACTTCAAAAGTCAAACCCCTAAGTCCTGGGTTCATTTTATTTTAATAAACTTTCAAATTTTAGTAATTTAGAAATATATTAACTTATCTTTTCAATTAAGTAAGTGAGGTTGAGTTCTACCAATTAACCCCTTGTGTTTCAAACATCAAATTAAGATCAGAGGTTGCCCGTTTTTCTCCTTGAATTAAACCTAAATGTTAATTAAGTCTAAATTTCTAAAATTACACATTTGCCCTTAAGACTCTAACCTCATTCATGGGTCACTCAAGACATTAGAGGGGAAAATGTGATTTTTGAAAATTTAATTTAATTTATATAATTATTTTCATGCAAAAGTAGGATTTTTCAAAGAAAATTCCTAACTTTATCAAGGTAAATCCTAATTCCTTGAAATTTTTACTAGAGGTAGAGCTAGACCAGAGAAGCCTTTAGACCAAATTTCATGATTTTTTGAATATTATTTGAATTCTAAGAATTATTTTAAGTTATGGGGTATTTATTAAATATAAAATATTTTAAATGAAGAAAATTAAGTTTTATATTTTTGGAAAATCTTCTTCAGGTCAGAGAACTCAAAGTAGAAAATTTTATATTTTTCTAAGTCTTATTTGATTTATTGGAATTATTCTTGGTGAAAACCCATTTTAGCCTCTAAAAATTTTTTTTAAGCTTTGAAATACAATTTCTTTATTTAGAAAATCAGAAAAAATATTCAAATTATTTCTAAGTGCTTAGGAAGCAATTTAGAACATTTCCATGAATTTTCTTATTTTTTGGATTTTTATGGATTTTTAATTATTTAAATATTTAAAATAGGTTAAAAATTAAATCTATATTTTAAACTTCATTTTATTTTTATAAAATACCCCTAATCACAGAGGACTCAAAAAATAAGTTTTTATAATTTTTGAAGTCATATTTTGATTTTTAAAAATCATTTTAGTGCCAAAAATGTTATTTATCTTTCAAAAATCAACTTAAGTTACCAAATGAACTCAAAATATTTTGGAATTTTTATGTTGAGTTTTCTATATCCTAAAAAATAGTGGAGATAAAATCAAGTCATTTTGTTGTTTGTATTTTTCAAAATTAATTATCTTAGTGATTTAGGGTTTGTCAAGATTATGTGTATTTTGAATGACTTGGCTCATGAGAAATTTTTCTAAAGGCTCTCTGGTCATCATAAACCTTCCAAAATTTTCTAGAAATTTTCTAAGTAATATGCTAATTTCCATGATTATTTTAAGAAAATAATGCACATAAACTTGAAAAATATGATTCTCTGTCTAGAGACCTCCTCTAACTTTGAAAAAATCAGGGAATGTTCCCTAAGATAGAGGCAACAAAATGCTAAAATTTCAAGCCATAGTATGATTACTACATGCATGGAGAATCAAAACATCAAACATAATATTTAATTAATTAAAAAGAAAATATGCATCAAATGGACTCCAAATCATTTCCACATTGTTCTCTTATGTTCACTGAGCATGAGGGTATTTTTATTTTATTTTTGTGATTTTTTACACCAAGATATGAATTTTTGAAGTTAAGGGTTTTTAAATAAATTAAAAAAATCCCTATTTATCTATTTAAATAGCGCGACGCCATGTAGATCCTAGGCAGCTCCGAACTCCACGCGGCGCGCTCTAGTTGGACGCCGCCATCCACGTAGCCACTGACTTGGCCCACGGTTCATGTAAGGAAGCGTTGTCCGGCTTCATCTCAGCCGTCCATCCGATACACGCGCAATCGGACGACGCTCCGTCATCATCCCCAATAGCCTAGCCCGAGAATCGTCCATCTTCTAGCCTTAAGATCTCTCTCATTTCTTACCCAAATTAGATTATTGTTTTTTAAATGCTCGTCTATACTAGAAGAACATATCCATACGGTTATGATGCCATGAAATCAACTCAAAACAAATGGAGAGTTCAAATAGGCNCAACCAAATTAAGTGATTTTTTTTACAACACTCGTCTAGACTAGACAAACACGTTCATAGAGTGATCAAGCTATCAAATTAACTCTAAGCAAATGGAGAATCAAAAGAGGCTCGGGAGAGGGAGAGATTTTATAACTTTGCTCTGAGAAGTGAAACTTCAATCAGAGAGTCTTGGCATGTTTGTTGTGATCCAAGGAGGCTAAGGATTGAGTCTCTGGTCTTGGTGTAAGGCCTAGGTATGATTTAGATCACCGCCGGATTTGGTGTTGGTCTAAGCTATGATAAAGGCTCTGTGAGAGGGGAATTTGATGGGGCTTAAGCTTCTTTCACTGTTGTGAAAGTGTGGGTGAAGCTAATTTGAGTTTGGTAGACTGTGGATGTGTATTGAGCTTTGTCCTAATTTCCGGCAAGATTTTGAGCTCAAAATTGAACTCTGGCAGTGGAAATTGGTGAGGGAAAATAGTTGGAATGCACTGAGGGGTTCTTAGGGAAGCTCTGTGGTCAGTTTAGGGAGGTCTCTCTAAGAAATTTTCACCACACCTTCCTATGGCCATGGGAGGTGCTTTTTATAAAAATGGCTAAGGGGTGGGTGTCATGGCCAATTAGGGGGTGCATTGTGTTGCTTAGGTGGAAGGTAGAGGAGCTCTACAATTTAATTTGGCTGAGCTCACCTCTAGGTTTGATTTGGGTGAAGTTCCATGAAGGTGGCTTTCGGTTTTTAGCTTCTCTAGGAACTAGGCCGGCCAACCATGGCAAGGTGAGGTGGCTAGGTGCTCAGGGCATCCAGGGGAATTCGTCAAAGCAATTTAATGGAATGGGGTTTAGTTTTGGTAAGGGTATCTTAAGCATGTGTATTTTTGGAAATAAGATCCCTTAATCTGGGGGACCTTTGTTCCATGGCTCATCTAAGTTGGGTTAAATGGGCTTTAGCTCAGTCTTAGAGTCTAACCAATGGCTGAGGTGGAGTTAATTTGATGACTTTGTGGCAGTTAGGCCATCTTTAATGCATGGGTTCAATGTGGGTTTAAGTGATCAAAGCTTGGGTTTGGGCTAGGTTATCCATGTCAATTGACCCAATTGATTGACCAAAATTGTGTAGATGATTGTTATGAAGGTTTTTGGTGAAGGGTTGAAGTGATTTTGAGTTCAATTGGTAGGTTAATTTGAGGGATTTTTGAAATTTGGCAAATTTGGGCATGTTGGGCTAGACATGGGTCTAGATTGGGCTAGTCTTGGGCTACGTCCAAAATAAATGGTTCAAATGATCAAGGGAGATGTTGTGAAGATTTTTCATGAAGGGATAGAGTGGAAATTTTGGGGCTAAGGCCATCAATGGAGACATGATCAATTTGGCGTAAATTTGGGGCATTTTGGACTTAGGTTGAAATCAAATGAAATTGAGGACTCAAAAAGTCCAATTGAAGGTCAAATTTGATGTATGGGGATGTTATGAAGGTTTTTTTAACACAAATTGTGGCAAATGGAGTAGGTCATGGGTTCAATTTGGTGGAACCAAGTCATAGGGCCAAAATTGGGTTCAAATCATGGATTAATTGAGCTTAAATTTAGTCTAGTTTGGTCACATCAAGGGTGAATTTGAGTTTATAATTGAAATTGGGGGATATTGAGACCCATTGGATAGACATTTGGAGTGATTTGGGAAAAATATGGGCCTTTAAAGGGTAATTTGGGGGTTTTGATCAAAGATGGTCAAATTGGCCAAATTGGGTCATGTAATAGTAGAGAAAAATGAAATTAGGAATATTTAGGAGGTTTTGGGAATTTTTGGGAATTTTTGAAAATTTTTGGAAATTTTGGAATTTTGGGGTAAGGAGGGGCATTTTTGTAATTGGGCCAATTTTTGTGATTTTGGGTAGTTTGGGTGTTTTCAAGGTGTTTGAAATGATTTTTAAACCAAGTTGGGTATTTTAGGTAGAGTTGGAGTGCCAACCACCACCAATAAGCCATGGACCAATGGAAACCCCATTTTGGGTTCTGTATGTAGTGGTCTTAGCCAAACCCTAGCTTAGGGCTAGTGGGTTTAGGGGACCACCTACAGGAGTCTCCCAAAAGTATCAAGAGACCAGAGCCTAGAAATTCTGGGTTTAGGGTAGTGAGTGATTGTGAGTGTAAGTGATTGTAAGTGAGTGACTTAGCCCTAGACCAACACCGAGGGTCAACTCTAAGGTCCAGCAGTTCTAAGGGTGACTCTCCTTGAGCTCCCCCATAATGACCCCACCTACTAAGTGCCAGAGGTTAGGACCAATATGCGGAACTTCAAGTTGAGTAGCAAAGAGTTTGGAATTTCTAATGGAGAGGGTTCCATATCTAGTTTTCTAAGAATAATCAATAGGAAAGTCCTATGGCTAGACCTTAGACTACTAAAGAGGAAAAACTAAACCTCAACCCCAGATCTAGTTTTCTAAGAATAGGCAATAAGAAAATCTTATGGCTAGACCTTAGGCTACTAAAAGGGAAAAACTAAACCTCAACCAAAAGTGAGGTCCTATGGCTAGACCTTAGGCTACTAAAGAGGAAAAACTAAACCTCAACCAAAAATGAGGTCACTATGGCTAGACCTTAGGCTACTAAAGAGGAAAAACTGAACCTCAACCAAAAGTGAGGTCAAGTCATATGGCTAGACCTTAGGCTACTAAAGAGGAAAAACTGAACCTCAACCAAAAGTGAGGTCAACTTGTAATAGTTCAATTTTTTTGAAAATACAAAGCCATACCAATCTTATATCTACTATAGTTTAAATGATTGAACACAATGCCACAATCAATATATCTACCTCAAAGGATAGATACATTACTTGCTGGTGGTTCTCGATTAAATAAACTAAAGAATTTATGACATTCATTTTAGTCTGTGAAAAACCATTTTTATGTTGACTGACAAGTTCCTCTATCTAATATAGAAGATTAGATGAGGTTTATATTAAGTTGGGTTCATAAAGTTTCCTATAATGGCAAGCCCCTAAAGTTGATTACATCTTAAATGATCGAAGTCACTTAAGAAAACTCTCGATTTAGATCATAAAATCATGCCTTCAAAAATTTCATAAGGTAAGACTTTTCATAGATCAGATAAAGAGGTGTGAAATGGGAAAGGTTCAAATTTGAAACATTTTATTTTGAAATCCAAAGGAAGAAGAACCAGGGGATGTCACAGATTCTGAGGAGAAACTCGATGACTTGCCAAGCTATCCTATAATTTGGCTTCAAATTTGGTGAGAAGATATCGAATGTTTCATCCTACCAATTTTATTAGTTAGGACTTACATTTATGTGGGACAGTTGCGCAAATATCCTGGAAGATATGAGTATTTAGGTCGTGACAAATGACAACCTCAAAATCTTAAAATGAGTTAGGGCTTAAATTGCACAACATGATTATTCAAAGGCTTAAAGATAAAGTTGAGGATTTATTTTGCATTAGGTGGATAACATCAAAGTCCTATGGCTTGTTGTTTAATTCTAAGGAATGATTTGTTATTGTAGATCCTCGTGCTGTTGTAGATCTGTTTGCTCTCTCAAAGTTGTTCTTCTGTGCATCCTTGATGTGTTTCCCACGACGCTAGCTCCAAGCTCCTTGGTGAAGTAACAACCTTAAAGTCTAAGGTTTAAAGGTTTAAATGATAAGTCCAATTTAATCATTATGGGGCGGGTGGTTAAAGTTGATTAGAACGACACCAGTTTGGATCCCACGATTCCCTCGTTCTGGTACCACTATTTTCTTTTGAATTTACATAGCTTAAATGAGTTGTTAGGCTCATTTAAACTTAGGAGATCTCATTAGCAACCGTTGATTACCTCTTTCAAGGGACTACCATAAATTCAAAATGACGTGTTATGAAATTATTATTTTTCAAAAAATTTATGGTTACCTTCGAAAGAGTTTAATTTAATTTTAAAAATTGTTGATTAATTTTGAAAATTTGTTTTGATTTGGAGGTAAAGTAAGGTTTACAACCAAGCATGCATAATAATTGAAAGCAAGAGTAGATTGCAGTAAGTAAAATGAAAGGAATTAAATAAGACTGTAAAAGGGTACCAGTCATCTTCTCACTGCTCCCACTGAAAGATTAGCTTTTGCAAAATGTATATAATTTTGCAGAGATTTAAATAAAAATTACAGGAAAGGAAAACAGGGAAGAAGGTTTAGACTACCCCTAATATGTTTTTTGTTGCAACTTGATAGTTCCCTAAAAAAATATCGAAAAGATCATAAAGGAGTTTGGAGCCTAACCTCCAATAATCTATCAAATCCTTTGAAACATTCCAAGTTCATTTGAACTTATTATATTGTTCATGTAATCGTCTAAAGATAAGCTTAGGGTTTGACTGATCAAAATACACTATGCTCAGTAAACTTGATGCTTTAATTATCTCATGAGAGGGGTACTTAATTAATCATTTAATGTTTCACTTAAAAGTTATATAAATGGGTACCCTTGAGGGTGAGATTAGGTTATTAAGACTTTTATGCCTACAATTAAGGCTGGGCTTGTAGTGTTTGCAAAATGTCCACAGTTAGTTATGCTTCTTTCCTAAACCTCATTAAGAATGTCCAAATTAAGCTTAGTTCACTACTAAGCCCTTAAAACGTATGGTGGAGAAATTCAGAACTTTTAGAGATGTTAAATTTTATGGTATTTTAATCCTTATCAATGATTATAATAACACTTAAACATCTACTAGGGGTTTTAAATCAGTGAATTGTCATCTTCCAAACTCTAACCCCTCTCTTAATTAATTTAATTTACTCTTAAATTATAGTAATTGCAGGAAATTACGATTGTACTTTTATTATAGAAAAGTGATGTATTGGTTTCTACCATTTAATCCCTTCTGCTTCAATCATCTAAAAAAGTTTATTATGATCAAATATACCTATTTAGCCTTAATCAATCCTAAAATTTAACTAAGGCATAAAAAATTCAAAATTACCATTTTGCCTTTATGATTCCCCACTACATAACTTATTAAATATAACTCAAATGACTTTGAAATTTTTATAGTACCCCACTCATGGGTCAAATAAAATATCAGAGAATAATAAGTGATTTTTCAAATAGAGATTTTCAAATTTAATTCATTTAATCAATCAACACAAACTATATGCCCTTAAGAAAATTATTGGAGGTTCACCTATGCCAGAAGACCACTAGGACCAATTTTCAAGATTTTCCAATATATATTTTAATTATTAGATTTATTTAATGATTTTGAGTATTAATTAAATATAAAAATATTATTTAAGTTAAAAATAAACTTTTATGTTTTTGTGTTTTTTATTAGCAAAATTATGAAAAATTCATTTTTAAGCCTTTAAAAATTTATAACTTTATTTAGAAAGTTAGGAAAAATATTTTAATTACTCTTAAGTGACTAGGGATTCAATTGTGACATTTTGGGGCACTTTTCAATTTTATTGATTATTATTAATTTTTAATTTGTTTAATTATTTAAAATTTAAAATATAATTTAAAAATCAAATATTTATTTTAAATTCAATTTTATTTTTCTTAAGTGTCTCGGGTCACAACAAACTCAAAAAACCACTTCTTATAATTTTTTTTACTTTTAAGTTAATTTATATAATTGTGTTAATGCAAAAACTAAATTTTTCTTAGAAAATCAAGTTTAGTGGGAAAATTAATTTAAAATGATTTCAAATTTTTACAGAAAACTAATGTGACTATTTTGTACAATGTGGAATGATTTTTTTAATTTTTGAATATTAATTAATTTATTTTAATTTTAATGATTTTTTAGGACTTAATTATCTATAGTAATTTACATAGATATTAAAACATGATTTACATTTTTTTCTAGGGTCCTCTTATCACAGTGAACCTTCCAA
The DNA here is from genome assembly GCA_002079205.1 of Phalaenopsis hybrid cultivar. NCBI lineage: Eukaryota > Viridiplantae > Streptophyta > Magnoliopsida > Asparagales > Orchidaceae > Phalaenopsis > Phalaenopsis hybrid cultivar. The sequence goes on from JXCR01068734.1 coordinate 281,808, forward strand.
AATAAATTTTGTATTTTTTTGATTTATATTTTAAAATTTATAATTTTTTAATCAAGCATAGGTGCTTTATTTTGAAAATTAAGGCTTCCACACTTAGAGTTGTTCTCTGACTTTGGAAAAATTAGAGAACACACCTAAGGACATGAATTTTAAACTCCCAAAATCTCAAGAAGTGGTGGTTAGTATTTAATTAATTAAAATTAAGAGATTAAAAAGGGTATGTAATTAATTAAAAATAAAATATAAGTCAAATAATTTTAATTTTTGTTCCACATTGTTCTCCTCTATTCACTTAGCAACAAGGTAATTTTTTTTTCATTTTTATGATTTTTTTCTATTAAAAAATATAGATTTTCTATGTTCTCAGAATTAAATAAATCATAAAACCCTAATTTTCTATTTATCTAGCTCAGCCTCCATGCCAACATAGGATTCTCTGAACTCCGCATGTCACGCTCTCATTGGTTGCCACCATATGACTCGACAGCCATGCAACACGCATTTATCGCTTTGTTCCGTCGTTTGATGCAATCTGGGTCATCCGTCAGATACACGCGTGATCGGACGACACTTGATCATCATCCTTGATCTTCCTAACCGGAGAGCCTTCCACACTAAATAGCTTTGATCTCACTTGATACTCAACAAAATTAAGTGTGATTTATTCCTATACGTGAATATAACCTAAGCGAACATATCCATACGGTTACATGACCATGAATTCAAGTGTATTGCCATGAAAGTAAAAAAATGAGCTAAGTTTAGGAGGAGAGTTCATTAACCTTGCCTGAGAGGTGTGGCCTCAATCAGGTATTTGTTAAAGCTTTAGAAGACTCCTATGAACCTCTTGGAAGTGTTGCAAGGCTCTGATAACCGCCCAAGTATGAATTTGATCAAATAGATTTAGGGGTCTCGGACTTGAGCTATGTTAGGGCAGCTGTAGGATGGGGCTTTTAAAGGGGATCCTTTTCTTTTGGTCAATGGATGGTGAGGAGCAGCTCAATTTAGAGTTTGGTGGATTGTGGTGGAGTGGTGAAATATGTCTTAGTTTTGGCTGAGAATTGGGTGGATAAATTGTCTTGGGATACTGGCTATGGGTGGTTGGAGGCACTGGACTTGCACTCAAGGAATCTTGGAGAAGATTTGGAGACAATTTGATAGAGTATCCCTAAGCCATGGAGGGTGCTCTCTTTATAGCCATGGCTATGGATGCCACCAGAGCATTCCATGGTGGCAAGGGAGAATCTTAGGTGGAGGGAAGAAAAAATGTGATGACCAATAACAATGGGACAACTCAGATGAGTTCAATTTTGGGGTTTAAGCCAGGTCTTCTTGGGCTAGGTTTTTTTCCTTAGCTGACCAGGGTCAGGTCACTTATGAGCTCAGGGAGGCCAGGAAGGTTGAGTGGTGTAATCAATTTGGTTTCAATGTTGGCTCCAAGGTGAATATCCAAGGGGAAGTGAGGTTTGTTTTAGTTGGTCTAGGTTGGGTCCAACCCCTTGATCCAAGGGTTAGGTTTGGTTCCCTAATTGCATGGGTGCTTGGACTTACCTCAGGGAAGGTTTAAGTTAGCTTAGGTGGCTGGCTTGGGTATGGGGCAAGAGTTTAATTATTTCATAGATGAGGAAAGTCCAAGTAGAGTGGAGAGAGGGAAGAGTTACCTCAGCTTTCCATTTGACCTCTTGATGTTCATAGAAGCTCTATGAGGCATGCCATGCCATGTATGATGCCATGGAGATGTTTCACGCAAAAGAAAATTTTGATTTTTATGAATTTTTGGAAATTATGGCATGATGCCTAAATTTGGATAAATTTTTATGTAAATGTGTGGTATGCTCCATGTGATGCCATGATGGAATGATTTTGAATGCCATGATATGATAAAGGAAAGTTTTATGTCATGTGGGCTTAATTTGGGCTTTTAAAAATGCACATGGGTATAGGCTTTTAACATGCATGGTGAACTTGAATTTTAAAATTGACCATGGAAAAGTCAAATGGACTTGGAATTTGTTGAAATTGAATTTAGATATGTTGAATTTGATGTGAATTTGCAATTGAGGCATTTGATTGATCATGAAGCTCAACTTAAGAATTTTTGGGCTTGAATTTGGTATCAATTAGGTTAGGACATGATGAATTTCAGTTAGAATTGAAATTGAGGAGTTTTGAGATCAATTGGGGGCAAATTAGGGCGATTTGGGGACTTTAGGCATTTAGGGGCAGTTTGGAGACTTTGGTTAAAATGAGTCAATTTGGTCAAATTAGACTCAATGAATGGTTAAGAATTGGTTTTAGGGATGTTTGAAATGATTTTGGAGGATTTAAGAATTTTTGGGCGGCCAAAGGCATTTTGGTAAATTTGACAAATTTGGGGGTATTTTGATAAATATGAAAATTTTGGGATGTTTTGAGTAATTTGGATGGTATCAAATGGTTTGAATTAGTTTTTGAACAAAATTGAGGGATTTGGATCATCCTTAGACATTTGGGGTGCTCGGGTCAATTTGGTAATTTGGGAAAGTTTAGGGCTAAAAGGTTAAAATTGGGTAATTGAGAAAGGTTGAGGTTTGATGCAAATGTTGATCATAGAATTACCCTTATGATGCCATGAGACGAAAGAAAACCTACTTTGGATTCTCCATGTGCTGGTCTTATTCACCTTACCTAAGTGGTTAGGGTTTGGGGGACTAGCCACATGGGTCTCCAAAGAGGCAAGAGAAAAAAACTAGACATGTATAGGTTAGGGTTCAAGGTTGCAAGTGGAAGTGTGAAGTGCAAGTGTGTACTAGACCAAGCCACATCACCCAGGATCAAACCTAAGGTCAGACAGTCCTATGGGGAACCCCTTTTGAGCTCTCTGATATTGGCTTCATCTACTAAGTGCTAGAGTTTAGAACCAACATGTGGAACTTCAAGATGAGCAAAAAAAAAAAGAGTTTGAAATTTCTATTGGTGAGGGTACCGTCACTAGTCTTCTTGGAATAGTCAACAGAAAGGTCCTATGGATAGATCGTAGGATCGTAAGGAAGAAAGAATAGACCTCAACCCAAAATGAGGTCAACACATTGCTACCAGAGGGATCAGAAGAGGTGACCCTTTGTCCCCAACTATTTTTATCTTAGCATTTATCTATTTATCCAGGTTGCTCAATCATCTCTTTGTTAATTCCCCAATAAATCCAACATTAGTCTTAGTGACTTATATTATGCTGATGATTTATTTCTATTCTCCAATGATTCTAAAAATGCTGTTCAAGTACTTTATCAGAGCCTTAATCATTTTCAACAAACATTTGGTATGGTTCTAAATCATCACAAATGCTAAATCTTCTTCAGTGAAGTTCAAATACTCCGACTAAACATTGGATCTATGATTAAACAAGATTCAACAGTGCTTCCCTTCCCATTAATTACCTTGGTGTTCAGCTGCTTAAAGGCAAAACCAAACAAACACAATTCAATGATATTGTTGACATGACTAAAGCCCAACTCAATCGCTGGACAACTTCATTTCTATCCAATGGGAGGAGAATTACAATGCTGAAGAGCATCCTTAATGTTATCCCTTCTTATTCCCTTCAGATGTCATGTATGAAGAAAAGTACACAACTATCCCTTGGGAAGATTTTCAACAAGTTTCTATGGGCTGGGCAGAAAAAGCAAGTGCATTGGTCACTCTGGCAGAAGCTGTGCAAACCTGTACATGCTGGAGGCCTTGGTTTTAAAAGTTTTCAACATCTTAGCTTCATCAATTTGTGCCAGCTGTGGATTAAATTCAAAGCTTAGGAATGTCTGTGGGCAATGTTCATGATGGGTAAATATTGAAAAAAAGTGCATCCTACCATTGTTACCAAGAAGTTAGGTGATTCAAGATTGTGGTCTCATTTATTGGCATTTAACAAAAATGTTCATCCTATCATCCTATCATTAAATAATAAAGGGTTCTAACGGAGTCCTAGATATCGATCCCACACTGAAGTTGGAAAATCCTAAAAGTAAATTATGAAAATTATTTTTAAAGGGGATTTGGCAGTTTAAAAATATTTTTAAAAGAAAAATTATTTTCATAAAAAACTATTTTTTTTGGGATTATATTGCATATTTATTATATATTTTTCGTCTGTAATTTTGTAATGTTGAAAATATTTGCAAAATTCTCACACTAAATCTGCCATCTGCATCAAGTTTTTGGCGTCGTTGCCGGGGATTTAACTGAAAATATTGGTATTTTACTTTATTTTATTTCAAAAAATAAAAAACGAATAAAAAAAAGAGTGTTTATAGTTTTGTTTGAACATTTTCTTATTTATGTGTGTTTACTTGCCTTTTATTATTTTCTTTATTTGGATTATGCGCAGTGTAAGATCTGAAAATTTAGTGAAAGAATTGTTAGAAAAATTTGAAAACAACAAAAAGAGAAAGATCATTTTAGCAAAATGGATTGCAATTTAAACAATGTTGGAAATGAAAATGAACATCAACAGAGACCTTTAAGAGATTATGCTAATCCCACAACAGAAGAAAATCATTTAAGTATACAAAACCCTGTTGTAGGTGCCAATTTAATTGAGCTTAAAACTGCTACTATCCAAATAGTACAAAACAATTAGGTTGGTGGAACACCAACTGAAGATCCTAATTTGCATCTTGCTAGTTTTATAGAATTGTGTGCTACATTTAAATATGATGGAGTATCAAATGATGTTGTCAGGCTTAGACTTTTCCCTTTTTCACTAAGGGATAAAACTAAGATGTGGTTAAACTCGTTAGCACCTAGATCTATCAGAACATGGGGAGAATTATCACTAAATTCTTATCTAAATATTTCCCATCTTCAAAAAGTGCTAAGCTTAGAAATGATATCACATCTTTTTGTCAGTTTGAAGGGAAATCAATTTATGAAGCCTGGGAAAGATTTAAGGATCTCCTTAGAAAGTGTCCACACCATGCGTTGCCAGATTGATTAATAATTTAAACTTTTTATAATGGTTTGGCTGGATCTCTTAGATCGATAATTGACACTATTGCTGGTGGATCATTAATATCAAAACCATTCGATGAAGCATATTCATTAATTGAAGAGATGGATACTAATAATTTTTAATGGCCCTCTGAAAGGGTAAATCCAAAAAGAGTAGCTAGTATTCATGATTCTAATGCAATATCTATGCCAGCTACCCAAATAGGTACTATATCAAAGAAGATATTTCAATATGGAATGAATTATTCTCAGACAACACTTGTGCTTGAGGAAAACTCAATGGGACAAATGATAAAATCTCAATCTTCTTATGAGACTTTAAATGCAATAAAAAATAATTCTAATTACCCTTATGCCAATTATTATAATCTTGGATAGAAGAATCATCCAAATTTTAGTTGGAGTAATAATAACTCTAATGCTACAAATTTGCAATGGGGAAACAATACTGCAAACCCATTGAGAAACTCCAAAAATCAAGGGAATCAAGCTTATAAACCTTATTAGCCTCCAGGATTTAATAATTTACGGAGTAAGGAGAAAATAATATCAATGGAAGAATTGATATTGCAAATGGGTAGTCAATTACAAAGTCAAGGAGCTGTAATCCGAAACATGGAAAATTAATTGGGATGTATTGCTACCGTACTTAGTGATAGACCTCCGAGAACATTGCCTAGTAATATTGAAGTAAATCCTAAAGATCAGAATAAAAAACAAGTTAAAGCCATTCAATTGAGAAGTGGAAAAGAATTAGGAAATAGAGTTCAACAAGAAGTTGAAGTTGAAAAAGATGAGGTGTAAAATGACAAATCTGGTGAAGATTTTTATTTTGAAGTAGAAAGTTCAAGAAAACCAATGAAAATCACTGTAGAAAGACCATCACCTCCATTTCCTCAAATATTGAAGCAGAAACATAAAGGTAATCAATTTTCAAAATTTTTGGAAATTTTGAGGAAATTAACAATAAACATTCCATCTGTTGAAGCTTTGGAACAAATGCCAAGCAATGTGAAGTTCATGAAGGATATACTTAATAAGAAAAGGAAGTTTGTAGATAATGAGACTGAAGCGCTCAACGAAGAGTGTAGTACTATAATTCAAAAAAAGCTTCCTGAAAAACTTAAATATACTGGAAGTTTTATAATTCCTTGTGCTAATGGCAAACGATTTTATGAAAAAGGATTATGTGATTTAGGAGCAAGTATTAATCTTTTGTCATTATCAATATTCAGAAGGTTGGGCTTAGGAGATATTTCACCTATAACTGTAACTCTTCAATTAGCTGATCGTTCGATTACCTATCCTAATAAAGTTATAGAGGATGTTTTGGTAAAAGTCGATAGATTTATCTTTCTTGTGGACTTTATTGTATTAGATATGGATGAAGATAAAGAAATTCCTATCATTTTAGGAAGACCATTCCTAGTCACTGGAAAAGCTTTAATAAATGTGTAGAAATGAGAACTAACTATGAGAGTTAGTGATCAAGAAGTTACATTTAATATTGCGAAATCAATGAGATACCCTACAAAAAAGCAAGAGATTGAATGCTTCAAAATGGATATTAATGAAAATTTAAGCCATGAATATTTCAAGAAAACTTTTGAAAGTGAATTTTAAAAGGAATATATGAAATATCAAGATGAATCTATGGAAGTGAGTAAAGAGGATTTGGGTTATGTTCAGGAAAAATATGAAATGTTAGACCCTATAGAAAGTAACAAGAATTTGATTCCATCTATTGAGAAACCTCTTGAACTAGAACTAAAAATGCTTCCTACACATTTGAAGTATGCATTTTTAGGAGATTTATCTACATTTCCTGTTATAATATCCTCAAAATTAACTGATGCGTAAGAAAAACAGTTGTTGGAAACTTTAAAAAGATATAAGAAAGTATTTTGATGGACATTAGCTGATATTGAAGGAACTGGTCCTGCAATTTATGTGCATAGAATCTTATTAGAAGATCAACATGAACCAAGAGCTGATTTGCAAAGGAGATTAAATCCTATGATGAAAGAAGTTGTAAAGAAAGAGATTTTAAAATGGTCAGATGCTGGAATAATATATTCTATTTTAGATAGTGCTTGGGTAAGTCCAATTCACTGTGTTCCAAAGAAAGGAGGTGTGACTGTAGTGACAAATGTGAATAATGAATTAATATCAACAAGGCAAATCACTGGTTGGAGAATCTGCATAGATTATAAAAAAATAAATTCTGCCATCAGGAAGGATTATTTTCATTTACTCTTTTTGGATCAGATGTTGGATAGATTGACTGGGCATAAATATTCTTATTTTCTAGATGGATATACTGATTACCACCAAATACCTATTGCTCGAGAGGATAAAGAGAAAAGAACATTTACTTATCCTTATGCAACTTTTGCTTTTAGGCAAATGCCCTTTGGATTATGTAATGCACCTGTAACATTTCAAAGATGGATGATATCAATTTTTAGTGATTTGATTGAAAAATGGATTAAAGTCTGTATGGACAATTTTTCAGCATTTGGAACTTCATTCAAAATATGCTTAAATCAATTAGAAAAAGTTCTAAAATGTTGTGAAAAGACTAATCTCGTATTGAACTGGGAAAAATGTCAATTTAGGGCTGCAGGAGGAATTGTGTTTGGACATAAAATTTTAAAAAATGGCATGAAAGTAGATCCTGCAAAAATACATGTTATATCAAACTTACCTCCACCTACTACAATAAGAGGAGTTAGGAGCTTTTTAGGACATGCTGGATTTTTCAAGAGATATATTAAAAAATTTTCCAAAATTACTAAACCTTTATGCCAACTACTGTAAAAAGATACAAAATTTGACTTTAATCAAGATTGCCTTAAAGCCATTGAAACTTTAAAGGAAAAATTGATCAGTGCTCCTATAATTGTTTTACCTGATTGGGAGAAAACTTTTGAATTAATGTGTGATGCTAGTGACTATGCAATAGGAGCTATTTTAGGGTAGAGACATGATAACATTTTTAAAGTTAAGGACTCTTAATGATGCTCATATTAATTACACTATCACTGAAAGAGAGTTTTTAGCCATTATGTATGTTTTTGATAAGTTTAGGTCATATATGATTGGAGCTAAATGTGTTGTGCATACTGACCATTCGACTATTAAATATTTGATGTAAAAGAAGAATGCAAAACCAAGACTAATTAGATGGGTAATTCTTTTGCCAGAGTTTGATTTTGTAACAGTCGATAGGAAAGAGACTGATAATCAAATTGTTGATCCTCTATATAAGCTAGAACAAGAAGAAATACTTGATTTAGAGAGAGAAATTAGTGAAACTTTTTTTGATGAACCACTTTATGCTGTAAAAGGATGGGAAACACCATTGTATGATGATATTATAAATTATATTGTTAGTGGTATTTTACCTTATGGGTTGACAAAAAAATAGGAAAAGAAATTCATTTATGATGCAAAATCATATTTTTGGGATGATCCTTATTTATATAAACAATGAAAATATTTAGAAATGAGACAATGTGTGCCTTAAAAAGAAATTTATGAAATTATCCAAAAATGTCATGATTCTGAATTTGGAGGTCATTTTGGAAATGATAGAGTTGTTCTTAAAATTTTACAATCTGGATTTTATTGGCCTACTCTTTTTAGAGATGTTAATATATATATCAAAACATGTGATCGGTGTCAGAGAGTAGGTAATATTTTGAAAAGAAATGAAATGCCTCTAAAATTTAAATTGGAAATTGAAATTTTTGATGCATGAGGATTGGGTTTTATGGGACCATTTATACCTTCATTCAGAAATATATAAATATTGATTATAGTGGATTATGTTTCAAAATGGATTGAAGCAATCACTTTACCTTGACGTGATGCTCAGAGTGTTTCAAAATTTTTAATTAAAAATAATTTTACAAGATTTGGAATGCTGAGAGTAATCATTACCGATGGAGGATCTCATTTTAGGAATGCAACAATTGTAAGATTGGCGGGAAAATATAATATAATGCATAAAATTGCAACTGCTTATCATCCCCGGACTAGTGGTTTAGCAGAAGTATCTAATCGTGAAATTAAGAGGATTTTGGAAAAGAGTGTTAATCTAATAAAATGGATTGGTCTAGTAGATTAGATACTGCATTATGGGCATACCAGCCTATAATACACTAATAGGAGTATCCCTATATAGATTAATTTTTGGGAAGACTTGTCACTTACCAGTTGAATTAGAGTATAAAGCTTATTGGGTGATAAAAGAATTTAATTTCAATTTAAAAGATGCTAGTGAGAAAAGATTATTCCAATTGAGTGAGCTTCAGAAAATTAGGAATGAATCATACGATAATGCGAGGATTTATAAGGAAAAGATGAAAGAATGACATTATCAAAAGATAATAAAAAGAGAATTTGAATCTGGACAGGAAGTTTTATTACATAATACAAGAGTGAAATTATTTCTTGGAAAATTGAAGTCTAGGTGGAAAGGGCCATTCAGAGTTATAAAAGTCTATCCCTATGGGGCAGTTAATATTGAAGACCCCAAGACTAGAAGAATTTTTAAAGTGAATGGGCATAGATTGAAATAATATTTTGATGGTCAAAGACCAGCTTTTAAAGAGACTGCAATGTTGGCTCACCTAGAATAAAACTCAGAATGTCGGGCTGATGACACTAAACCAAGCGCTTTGTGGGAGGCAAACCATATTTATCGTTGTTTAGTATGTTTTTGAGTTTGTTTTGTTTGAAATATTTTACAAATATTTATGTTTATGTCTTTATGTAGTCCATGTATTTGATAAATTATTTATAAATATCTTTATTTGCCTAATTTTATGGAAAAATTGAGAATTTAGTGGATTGAAATCGAAACTGTGAAAATTTTGGAACTAGCGCTTGATGCGCCGAATTCTAGAGAGCTGGCGCATGATGTGCCAGATTGGTGCATGATGCACCGCGTGTCTGAAAATGATTTAAAACATGTCAAATGGTAGTTTTTGGCAGTTTCTTTTCCATATAACTCCTAAAAGTTGAATCCAAACCATATTTTAAGGGGGAAAATGAGGGAAGAGTCACAACGTTTCAAATTCTATGGCTTCCCACTCTAAAAACTCGTCTAGATTTGGAATTTTCAACTGGAGAAAGTTTGTCAGTTTTGATGCGCAGAAGTTACATGATCGAGTGCTTATCATCCCCAGACTCGTGGTTTAGTAGAAGTATCTAATTGTGAAATTAAGAGAATTTTGGAAAAGAGTGTTAATCCTAATAAAATGGATTGGTCTACTAGATTAGATACTGCATTATAGGCATACCAACCTATAAGACGCCTATAGGAGTATTCCTATATAGATTAATTTTTGGGAAGACTTGTCACTTACCAGTTGAATTGGAGCATAAAGCTTATTGGGCGATAAAAGAATTTAATTTCAATTTAAAAGATGCTGATGAGAAAAGATTATTGCAATTGAGTGAGCTTCAAAAAATTAGGAATGAATCTTACGATAATGTGAGGATTTATAAGGAATAGATGAAAGAATGACATGATCGAAAGATAATAAAAAGAGAATTTGAATCTGGATAGGAAGTTTTATTATATAATACAAGAGTGAAATTATTTCATGGAAAATTAAAGTCTAGGTGGAAAGGTCCATTCAGAGTTATAAAAGTCTATCACTATGGGACAGTTCATATGGAAAACCCCAAGACTAGATGAATTTTTAAAGTGAATGGGCATAGATTGAAATAATATTTTCATGGTTAAAGACCAGCTTTTAAAGAGACTGTAATGTTGGGTCACCTAGAATAAGTCTAGGAATGTCGGGCTGACAACACTAAACCGAGCGCTTTGTGGGAGGCAACCCATATTTATCGTTGTTTAGTTTGTTTTTGAGTTTGTTTTGTTTGAAATATTTTACGTATATTTATGTTTATGTCTTTATGTAGTCCATGTATTTGATAAAATATTTATAAATATCTTTATTTGCCTAATTTTATGAAAAAATTGAGAATTTATTGGATTGAAATCGAAACTGTGAAAATTTTGGAACTGGCGCATGATGCGCCGAATTCCAGAGAGCTGGCACATGATGTGCCAGATTGGCGCATGATGCACCTCGTGCCCGAAAATGATTTAAAACATGTAAAATGGCAATTTTTGGCAGTTTCTTTTCCATATAACTCCTAAAAATTGAATCCAAACCATACTTTAAGGGGGAAAATGAGAGAAGAGTCACCACTTTTCAAATCCTATGGCTTCCTACTCTTAAAACTTGTCTTGATTTATAATTTTCAATCGGAGAAAGTTTGTCGGTTTTTATGCGCAGAAGTTACATGATTGAGTGCTAGTGAAGAAAAGGTTTATCAAAGAAAGGGGATTTATGAATCGAGGATTTAACACATCAAATACTCGAGTAGAAGAGACTATTACGTAAAGGCATTGGGAAGTGCCTTGCTACATTATTGTCGCTGTTGTTGTTGTTGTAGTAAAAGAATTTTATGCAAATCTTCAAAGGATCAACCAAGGAATGATTTACGTGCGAGGTAGGTTTGTACAGCTCACTCCTTCAAAAATAAACGAGATGTTTATGATTGATAATGTGCCTATCTGCCATTATGCAAATTTTACCCCTACAAGAGATAATATAAATGAACTATACCGCCACCTTACAGATGATGATGCGAATTGGGAGGTCAGAGATGATGAAAATGTAAGTTTTCCCTCATCATTTTTAAATCCAAAAGCCAGACACTTCTTTATTTCATCAAAATTACTTCCTACTAAGAAGATTAGTAAGTTAACAAAGGAGAGCACTATTTTAAATTATTGCATTCAAACCGGAAAGCCTACTGATGTTGGAGCTATTATTGTGAAATCAGTTTTGGGTTTGATTGTCAATGGATCTGCAACTGAATGTTGACCTCACTTTTGGTTGGGGTTTAGTTTTCCCTCTTTAGTTGCCTAAGGTCTAATCGTAGGACTTTCCTATTGACTATTCTTAGAAAACTAGAAAGGAACCCTCACCATTAGAAGCTCTAAACTCTTCTTTGCTCAACTTGAAGATCCACATATTGGTCATAACCTCTAGCACTTAGTAGGTGGGAGTTAGTATGAAGGATCGCAAGGAGAGTTCCCATAAGACTGTTTGACCTTAAGGTTGCCCCTGGGTGTTGGTTTGGAGTTAGTTCACTCACTTTCACCCACAATCACTCACAAACCCTGAACCCAAATTGTTGACTTTGATCCCTTGATCTTTTGGAGATTCATATAGATTGTCCCCTAGGCTAGGGTTTAGCTAAGACCAGTACATAGAGGACTCAAATATAGATTTCATTGGTCCATGGCTCATATAAGGTGGTTGGCACCCCAATTCTACCAAAATGTCCAACTTGACCTTTTGCCCCTAAATCCATCAAAATTACCTAAATGCACTTGGAACCCTAAATTTGGTCAAAATCCTCAAATTCACCCAAAATACCAAAATTGGTTCATAAATAATTTCAAACCATTTGAAAATACTAAAATTGCCCAAAACCACCCAAAATAACCAAAATTCCCCCAAATTTGCCAAAATTTGAAAAATACCCTTCGCACCACAGATTTTACCAAAACACCCAAAATCACTCCAAATGTCTCCAAAGCCAATTTGAACCCTTCAATTGAACACAATTCTGTCATTTTGACCATTTTGACCAAAACCCCCAAATGCCTTTAAAGACTCAATTTCCCCAAATTCACCTCAAATGTCCATCAATTTGGCCCCAATTCCCCTCAATTTCAATTCTAAACTCAAATTAACCTTTCACATGACCAATCTAAACCAAATCTAAACTTAATTGGCCCATTCTTTGAGCTCAATTTTGATCATATGACCTAATCTTACATTGAACCCCATAGCCTAATCAATTTGCTCCAATTTGAATCCTAAACTCTTCATAATAATCCGACACATCAAATTTGACCCTGAATTGGTCCTAGCAAAACCTCAATTGCACTCAATTTTGATCAAAGTCCAAAAATCCCCAAATTTGCCCCAAATTGGCTATGTTCCAAAATTCCCCCGAATTGAATGCCCTAACCCCAAAATTGACACCCAATTTATGTTGAAAACTCTTCATGACATTCCCATGGACTATTTAAAACCATCAATTTGGACTTAGCCAAACCTTAGCCAAACTTAGATCCAAGTCTAGTCCAATATGTCCAAATTGACCAAAATCTCAAAATCCTTCAAATTGAGCTTCCAATTGAACTCAAAATCACTTTAATCCTTCACCAAAAATCTTTATAACAATCATCTACACAATTTTGATCAATCAATTGGGCTAAAAGTCATGGCTAGCCTAACTCAAACCCAACCTTTGCCCATTTGGACCCAAATTGGGCCCATGCACCAAAATTGAGCTAGCCATGTCAACTTCATCAAGGCAAGACATCTATAGCCAACTTTTGGATCCTAGTGACCAAGCTAGACTCAGTTAACCCACCCTAGATGATCCATTGACCAAAGGTCCCCTAAATCAAGGTATTTATTTCCTAAATTTCTTAAGCCAAAGATATCTTTGCCAAAACCTATCACCAGCCCAAATTAATTGTTGTGACAGATTCCTCTGAAGTTCCTGAGCCACTTAAGCACCTCCCTTGCTATGGCCAGCCACCCTAGTCACCAAAGGAGCAAAAAATGAGACCCCCATGCATAAGTTCAAACCCAATTTCACCCATCCAATGTGTCTAGCTTTGATTGGTGTTTAACATCTTGAAGCCCTCCACCTAAGCTCCACATTTCACTCAAATGAAGGCAATGACAGCTACCCTACGCTATTTTACTTAAACCTCTCTTTCATGGCTAAAAGGGGACAAAAAAAAATTCTTGAGGGAACCCTGTTAAAACTATTTCCAGAGCTCCTCCAAGACTCCACAACCCAATTGCAACCATTCTTTGGCCACTTCCCCATCACTTGAGCTCAATTTTTGAGCTCAAAATTAGGGCAAAATTCAGCCTTCCTCAAAACTCTTTCAAACCCCAAATTGATATGCTCTTGAGCTACACCAGAGTAAGAGAGGAAGATCCCCATAAAAATCCCCCTCTGTTGAGCCCTCTAACCTATCCTTGACTAAGACCGCTCCACCCTTTGATCGAACTCATACCTGGAGCCTTCACTGAAGGAATTAAACACATCCACAAGGTTTGTCAGACTCCACTGAAGCTTCTACAAGCACCCAATCGAAACCTCACCTCTTGGGCAAAGGTATAGCTCACTAACCCTAATTTTAGGCTCGATTTGGACCTTTGTGAAGAAAACTTGCAATTCATAGCAATGTAACCATATAGTTGTACTCATTATGAGTAGATGAAGGTGTAGGAACGAACCTAAAGTGATTTGGTTGAGTCTAGGCTGAGATCTTAGGGTTTAAAGTTGGACGGTTCACAGGTTTTGGCTATCGAGGACGATGATCGAGAGTCGTCTGATTGATCGTGTTTTGTATGGACGGACGAGATCGAGCCAGACACAGCCTTCGTGTGTGAACAATGAGATGTGCGGGTGTCGAGTAGGATGGCGGCGCCGAACTAAAAAATGACGCGTGGCGCTTCAGAGAAGATGAGGATGACGCGGCGCGTGATTGGGATAAATAGGAAATTAAGGCTTTTTTTTAATTAAATAAATAACATATCTTTAAAAGTTCATAACTTTTCATAGAAAGATCATAGAAATAAAAGAAAAACACCCTCTTGCTCAATGAACAGAGGAGAATAATGTGAACTAAAATTAAAAGTTATTTTCTTATTCCTTGATTTTTAATGAATTAAGTCCCTTATGTGGTATTTCAGTTCTCCATTACTAAACATTGCTCATCATGGCTTGAACTTTTAAGGGTTCATTCCCCATCACAGAGGCTATGTCTTCTGATTTTTCCAAGGTTAGGAGACATTCTTATGCTTCTAGCCCTAACTTTCAAGCTAAGGTGACCATTTTGGCTATTTTAATTATATAAATCAAAATATCACTTGGAAAATTATGGAAATAATTTTAGTAGGTTTCCTGTGGTCAGAGAAAAGTCTAGAAAAAATATTGTTATGCTTTGAATCATTTTGTGAATTTCTATACTTGATTAGATGCATATACCTTATATTAATTTAGGTAAACTATACACTTATCAAAAATTGACAAAATCACTTCTCCACTGTCCATAAAGATCATGTTTAATCACTGTAAAAATATCAAATTGATTTAAATTAGTCTAATTTTTAAAATGGATTTTTAAGGAAGCCTTATTTTTTTTGTATAAAAATAATTATATTAAATTAAATATACTTAGAAAAATTATGAAAGTTGTTTCTCTGAGTTCCTTTTAATCAGGGGCATCTTATAAAAATAAACCTATTTTTGTGAAAATAATTCATTTTTAAAATATATTTTGAGTTAAAAATAATTAAAATAATCAAAATTTTCAAAATACAAAAAATGGTTCAAAATGAGTGGGAATGTCCCCTGATCACTTAGAATTCATTAGGACATTTTTTCTAATTTTTCTAATTTAAAAATAAATTTAAAGGCTTAAAAATGAATTTTTCATGTTCTCCCACTAAAATAATCATAATAAACAAATTAAAAATAATAAAAATAAAGATTTGATTCTCTAGGTTTTCTAAATTCAGAGAAGTATATTAAAAATATAAAAATGATTTTGGCAACTAAAATATTATTTTCTATTCAATTTAATCATTGAAATTGATTAAAAATTAAATAATAATAATAATAATTTGATTCAAAAAATCATGATATTTTGTCTAACTGTTTCTTTGACCTTAGAAAACCTCTAATAATATTTTCATAAAAATAAATTTTATTTTGGATGATTAAATAAATTAACATTTGAAAATCCTATCTTCTAAATTTAAATAATTATCTAAATTAAATCACAATTTTGAGAGGTCCACATGTTCTCTTCTAAACATTATAGTTACCTCATGGATATGACACTCTAAACTCTCAAAGTCAATTGAGTTGTGTATAAAGAGTTACGAGGTGAAGTGCACCAAAGGCAAAGCAGTAATTTTACACTTTGGTGCCTTAAGCAAAATTTAGGATTAACTAAGGAAAAATGGGTAATTTTGATCTTAATAAGCATATTTGGATGATTGGAATACAACAAGGTTAAAAGGTAGAAACCCACTCACCACCCTTTCACAACATCAATAAAATCATAACCCTCCTAATTTTCATGACTCAGAAGTAAATTTAGATGAAGTGATTCTTAAGTAATGGGCTTAAGTTAGAAAGATGATATTTTACTTTTCTTTAGCCTGAAATTGAGGATGATTTGACCATTTGATAAGAATGCACATTACTTGAAATCAAAATTTTGATAATCACCATTCCACCCATCATGATTGTTAAAGACTTAGTAGTAACCTAGGCTTGATATTTAAACTCAATTGAGAATTTAGAAGATAACATAATTGGTGTCTAACATCTTTAAACACTACAAGCCTGACCTCAATCACGGGCACCATAGTTTTGAAAGACCTAAACTTGCATTAGGGGCACCCACTCACATAACCTTTAAACGAAACATCAATTGATTACTCGAGTACCTTATCCTCGGGATAATTAAATCATTAAGTTCCACTGAGCAACGGGGTAGTCACACTCTAGCCTCAGATGATTAATGGAACAAAATGATAAGTCAAAAAAGAACTCGGAATATTTCAAGAGATCTTCAAAGTGATCCGGGGACATGCCTCGAGCATTTTGAAATCTATTGGACTTTTTGAAGGGCAAATTAGACTTACTATATTTTTGTCCTAAAATCATCTACTAGGATCTTTTGAGATTCAATAAAGTCATAGCTTGGGGTTTGGTAGCTAAACCTTCATTTACTCATGCAATTTAAGTTTCTTGCAATATTATATACATACCTTGCAAGTACCGACATTTTAGGTGGTGGAATGAGAAGGCTCGCCAAGTACGCTTTTACAATTTGTAGTACTGTCTTTTCTTATATTTTTTGCACTGTACTTTTATGCTTATAAAACTTGCATGTTAAACAATGATGTCACGCTGCATGAAAACCAAAACTGCTAGAATAATCGTAAAACTAAAACCAAAACTAAAATCAATAAAGATAAAACTCACCGCCACAACATTCAAAATATAAGACAACTCAAAATTTAAGAACAAACATCACAAAACAACAGTTGTAACTAAATTAAAACATCTCTATCGAATAATCGGGAACCCCTCATAGGAGGTAACCTACGGTCACTAACGAGGCTTCCCACGGTCTAAATGAAAGTACAGAACTCATTAAGTTGAGTTTAGTAAATTCATTTGGACTAAGTGAATCCAATAGAAAATAGTGGTACTGGAACGAGGGACCGTAGGATCCTAACCGGTGTCGCTCTAATTAACTTTAATATGCCCCATAATATTTAAAGAACCATAACTATAGGGACATTGATTTGACATTAAACCTGAAATATTAGAAAACTTAAACTTGTCACGACGAGGAGCTTGGGGCTAGCACTATGGGTAGCACAACCATCTTTAACAACAAGAGGATCTACAACAACATATCTTCTCTTAAAATTAAACAATAAGCCATAAGATTTCAAGGTTGTTTGCTTATGCAACATAAATCCTCAACCTTTTCTTTAGGCCTTTGTATGGCTCTGCTGTACAATATAAGCCCAAACTCATCTTAGGTTTCGAGGTTATCCTTCGTTACGACCTAAATCCCAATATCTTCCAGGCGATTTGTGTGATTATTTCACATGAATGTATGCCCTAGTTAATAAAATTTGCAGGATGAAACGTTTAAATATTTCTCCTCAAAACTGAAGACAAACAATAGGATGGACTGGAAAATCACTGAGGTTCTCCTTTGGATCTATGACATCTCCTAGTTCTTCCTCTGGATTCTACAACAAATGTTCCAAATTTGAGCCATTCTCCTTTCACACCGCTTTGTCCAATCTCGTTGAAAATTCCTACCCTTTTGACCTCTTTGAAGATAATATTTCTTGATTTTTATCCAGAGTTTTCTTAGGTGACTTCGGTTATTTAAGATGTAATTAACTATAGAGGGTTTCCCTTATAGGAAGCTTTTTCGAACCCAGCTTAATATAAACCCTATTTAATTCTTCATATTAAATAAAGGAGCTTTTCGACAAATAAAATGGTTTCGCAGGCCAAACAGACGTCATATATTTCTTAGTTTATTTGATCGAGCCTCACCCTCAAGTCTTGTGTTTATCTTTCGGGATAGATACAAGATTTGAGGTATAACGCTCTTTCATTTAAACTATAAAAAATATTGGGTCAGTTTGATTTCATATTTTTCTAAACTTATATATATATATATATATATANCAAACGACAACCTTGGAATCCTAAGACTAGTTAGGGCTTATATTGTATAGCAGGGCTATGTAAAGGCCTAAAGATAAGGTGAGGATTTACATTGCATAAGCAAGCAACCTCGAAGTCCTAGGGCTTTGTTGTTTAAGTCTAAGGAAGGAAGATTGACTTAGCTGGGGAAGACATGTTTTGCTGTTGAAGATGGCCGTGTTGTCCACCATACTAGCTCCAAGCTCCTTGCCGCGACAAGTTTGAGTTATCTAGTGTGTCAAGTTATAATGTCAAATCAGGGGGCCATAAGGTTAAAGTTCTTTAAATTTTATGAGGGCATATTAAAGTTGATTAGAGCAACACCGGTTAGGATCCTAAGGTTCCCTTGTTCCGACATCACTTTTTTCTATTGGATTCACTTAGTCCAAATGAACTTACTAAACCCAACTTAACGAGTTCCATAATTTCATTTAAACCATGGGAAGCCTCGTTAGCAACTGTAGGTTACCTCCTCCAAGGAATTCCCAATCATTTGAGAGAGACGTCTTAATTTAGTCGCAATTGTAGTTCATGTGATGTTTGTAATTAAATTTGGAGTTGTTTTATATTTTGAATGTTGTGGCAGTGAATTTTATCTTGGTTGATTTTAGTTTTGGTCTTCATTATGGTTATGTGGCTATCCTGATAATTTCAGTTTTCATGCAGGGTGACATCGATGTTTAGCATACAAATTTGCTGGTATAAAAGTACAATATGAAAGTACAAGAAAGACAACGCTGAAAACTTTAAAAGTGTACCTGGCGAGTCTTCTCGTTCCATCACCTNAGGTTCCCTTGTTCCGACATCACTTTTTTCTATTGGATTCACTTAGTCCAAATGAACTTACTAAACCCAACTTAACGAGTTCCATAATTTCATTTAANTGACCGACAACATCCAACGGGTAACTCCTCAACTTAATAGTGCCGACATTGGACTTGGACATCCATCCACAATTTTTATTTTATGCAAGTGTTGACCTCATTTTTGTTTGAAGTTTAGTTTTCCCTCTTTAGTTGCCTAAGGTCTAGCAGTAGGACTTTCCCGTTGACTATTCTTAGAAAAATAGAAAAGGAACCTCACAATTAGAAATTTTAAACTCCTCCTTGCTCAACTTGAAGTTCTACATATTGGTCCTAATCTCTAGCACTTTGTAGGTGGGGCAGTGTGAGGGAGCTCAAGATGAGTCCCCAAAGGACTATCTCACCTTAAGGTTAGCCATGGGTTTTGGTCTGGAGCTAGTTCACTCACCTACACTCACTCTCACCCACAATCACTCAAAACCCTAAACCCAAAATTGTTAACTTTGATCCATTGATATTTTGGGTGACTCATGTAGATGGTCCCCTAAATCCACTAGCTATAGGCTAGGTTTAGCTAAGACCAGTACATAGAGGACCCAAATGGGAATTCCATTGGTTTATAGTTCACATATGGTGGTTGGCTTCCCAATTCTACCAAAAATACCCAACTTGGCCTTTTGCCCCTAAATCTACCCAAATTACCTAAAGGCCCTTGAAACCTTAAATTTGGCCAAAAATTCCCAAACTTACTCAAAATACCAAAATTTGTTCAAAAATCATTTCAAATCATATCAAAATACTCATATTACCCAAAATCACATAAAAATTACAAAATTACCAAAATACCCCCAAAATTACCAAAATTACAAAAATACCCTTGGCACCTCAAACTTTCCCAAAACCTCCAAAATCACTTAAAATGTCTCAAAAACCAAATTGAACCCTTCAATTGAACCCAATTTGGCCAATTTGACCATTTTGACCAAAACCCCTAAAATAGCCTTTAAAGGCCTAATTTCCCCAAATTTACCTTAATTGTCCATCAATTTGGACCAAATTTTCCTCAATTTCAATCCTAAACTCAAATGCATCTTTTATTTGAATAATAAAAACCAAATACAAGCCTAATTGGCCCATGCTTTGATCTCAATCTTGATCTAAGTCAAACCCTAAATTTTGGTCATATGACTTAATCTCACCTAATTGAACCCCATAGTCTTCTTTATTTGCCCCAATTTGGATTCTAAACTCTTCATAACATTCCTAAACACCAAATTAAACTTTTAATTGGCCTTGGTCAAGCCTCAATTTCACTTAATTTTAACCCAAGTAAAAAAATCCTCAAATTTACCTCAAATTGGCTGTCTCCAAATTCCACCAAATTGAATGCCTTAAACTCAAAATTGGCAGCCAATTTATGTTGAAAACTTTTCATGAAATTCCTACAGACTATTTTGAAAAATGAAATTGAACCTCACCTATCCTTGCCCAACCAAGACCTAAGTCTAGTCCAACATGCCCAAATTGACCAAAATCCCAAAATTCTTCAAATTGAGCTTCCAATTGGACTCAAAATCACTTCTATCATTCACCAAAAATCTTTATAACAACTGTAGGCATTATTTCAGGGTTGGAGGGGAGTTGCTCATAAGAAGCTATCGGTCGTGGGAATCGAAATCTCATTGCCCTCTTCGGAAGGACGTTGAAGTATGAAATCAAACTGACCCCATATTTTTCATAGTTTAAAATGAAAGAGCACTGTACCTCAAATCCTGTATCTATCCCATAGGATAAAAAAAAGACTTAAGGATGAGGCTCGAACAAATAAACTAAAGAAAGTATGACGTCTGTTTAGTCTGCGAAACCTTTGTATTTGCCGATAAGTTCTCCTATTTAATATAAAGGATTAAATAGGGTTTATATTAAGCTGGGTTCGGACATGCTCAAAGGGCAAGCCACAATAGTTAATTACATCTTAAATGACCAAAGCCACCTAAGAAGTCTCTCAATAAAAACCAAGAATTATTATATTCAAGGAATTTCAAAGGGTAGGACTTTTCAACAAAATCAGACGTAGAGGTGTGAAAGGGGGATTGGTTTAAATTTAGAACATTTTATTGTAGAATCTAAAGGAAGAAGAACTAGGGGATGTCATGGATCCAGAGGAGAACCCTGGTGACTTCCCAAGTTATCCTAATGTTTGGCTTCAGTTTTGAGGAGAAATATTTAGGTGTTTCATCCTGCCAATTTTATT
>JXCR01068734.1:303519-323145 GCA_002079205.1 Phalaenopsis hybrid cultivar
AAATTTTGGTAATTTTCCTAACCCTATGTCATGTCTTGGTGAGTCCTTAAAAGTTTAATTAAGGATGATTTCATTGAGCGAAGAATATTAAGTTTAATAGGCCTCTGAGGTATCCAACAAGTTAGGAGGGGGAAGCAGGTCCATGTCTCCCTCTTACCAACTGGTGAAAAGCCTCGAGTCCATTTAAACTCATTATGTTGCTTAATGGGTCATCCTATAAATACCCTTATTACTCAGTGAACCCTCATGCCTCAATTATCCCTAAGAATAGAGTAATTATCACTTATCATTTAATTTGAAAATTATGTGGGTGAAGACCCTTAAAGAGCATATTAGTGTAATTTGAACTCTTAGCCAAATTTTTAAAAATAATTGGGCTTAGTGGTGTTTCAAGGATGTTTGATTTAGTTATGTTTATTTTTCTAATCCTTGTTTAATCATTTTTTTATTTAGCCCAAGTCACCACTAAGCCCTTAAGTCCTAGGTGAGTGTCTTGATTAGTTTTGAAAATGGTTAAGCTTTAAGTGGTCATGATTCATGATTTAGATTTTATTTGGAAATCAAGATAGGGGTATTAAATTGATTAATTATTGACTTCAAAAGTCATACCCCTAAGTCCTGGACTCATTTTAATTTTAATAAGCTTCCAAATTTTAATAATTAAAATGTATTAACTTATCTAGATCATTTAATTTCAATAAACTTCCAAATTTTAATAATTTAGAAATTTATTAACTTATCTTTTTCATAATTTAATTATAATAAACTTCCAAATTTTAGAAATTTATTAATCTTAATTAAGAAAGTCAGATTGGTTTCTACCAATTAAACCCCTTGTGTTTCAAGCATCAAATAAATTGATTAAGTTCAGAGGTTACCCATTCCTCTCTTTGAATTAGGCCTAAATGTTAATTAAAACAAGATTTCCAAAATTACACATTTGCCCCAAAAGGTCTAACACTTCATAATTTGTCAAATTCAATTCACATGACTTTGAAATTTTTATTCTACCTCAGTCATGGGTCAATTAAGACATGAGAGGAGAAAATGTGATTTTTCAAAATTTAATTTAATTTATGTAATTATTTTCATGCAAAAAAAGTATTTTTCAAAGAAAATTCCTAACTTGACCAAAGTAAATTATAATCCCTTGAAATTTTTAGTGATTTTTAAAAATTTAATTTAATTTATATAATTATTTTAATGCAAAAATAGGATTTTTCAAAGAAAATTCCCTAAATTGACCAAGGTGAGTTATAAACCCTTGAAGTTTTTACTGGAGGTAGAACTACACAAGGTAAGCTTTTGAAACATATTTCATAATTTTTTGAATTCTTCGTGCTTTATTAGAATTATTTCAAGTTCTAGGTTATTTAATAAAAATAAAATATTTTAGATGGTGAAAATTAAGTTTTGTAATTTTGAAAAATCTTTGTAAGGTAGAGAACCTAGAGGAGCAAATTTTATATTTTTTTTGATTTTTCTTTGATTTACGGGAATTATTTTAGTGAAAAACTCATTTTTAGCCTTTAAAGATTATTTTTAAGCTTTGAAATTAAAAAACTTATTTTTAGCCTTTTAAAAGTTATTTTTAAGCTTTAAAATTCAATATCTTTATTTAAGAAAAGTATTCTAATTGTTCCTAAGTGATTAGGAAGTAATTTAGATTATTTCAATGAGTTTTATTATTTTTGTGATTTTTATGAATTTTTAATTATTTAAATATTTAAAATAGGCTAAAAATCAAGTTTTTATTTTAAATATCATTTTATTTTTAGAAAATACCCCTGATCACAGAGAACTCAAAAAATAAAGTTTCATAATCTTTTGAGTTTTTTTTTTTATTTTTAAAAATCATTTAAGTGTGAAAAGTGATATTTATCTTTAAAAATCAACTAAAGCTGTCAAATGAACTCAAAATATTTTAAAATTTTTATGATAAGTTCTCTTGATCATAAATCATGGTGGAGATAAAAAATCAAATCATTTAAATGTTTATATTTTACAAAATTAATTATTTTAGTGATTTAGTATTTGTAAAATTTAAGGATATTTTAAATGACTTGACCCATGAAATTATTAGTATTTTAAATGAATTGACCCATGAAATTATTTCCAAAGGCTTCTCTAGTCATGGTGGACCTCATTTTAAATGACTTGACCCATGAAATTATTTCCAAAGGTTTCTCTAATCATGGTGGACCTTCCTTTAAATGACTTGACCCATGAAATTATTTCCAAAGGTTTCTCTAGTCATGGTGGACCTTTCACTGATCAATATGCTAGTTTCCATGATTATTTTAAAGAAATAATGTGGAATAACTTGAAAAATACAATAAGCTAATTTCTATGATTATTTTAAAGAATTAATGTGAAAGATCTTGAAAAATACGGATCTCTATCTAGGAATCTCCTCTGACTTTGGAAAAATCAGAAGATGTTTCCTCTGATAGAGGCTACAACATACCAAAATTCCAAGCCAAGGTGATGTGCCAATATGCATGGAGAATCAAATGATCTCAAACAATGTTTAATTAATTAAAAATAAAATATGCATCAAATGGACTTGAAATTTATTCCACATTTTTTTCCTCTATTCACTAAGCAAGAGGGTATTTTTATTTTATCTTTGTGATTTTTCTACACAAAGTTATGAATTTTCTAAATTAAGGGTATTTAAATAAATAAGAAAAGTCCTATTTATCTATTTAAACCGCGTGTGCTGACTAGATCCTAGGCAGTTTCGAAGGCATGCGTGGCACGCTCTAATTGGACGCCGCCGTCCACGTAGCTTGCTAACTCAGCACGTTGTTTAAGTTCTGAAGCGCTGTCCAGTTCGATCTCAATCATCCATTCGATACACACTTGATCGAACGACTCCCTGTCATTGTCCCCGATAGAATGATCCTGTGCTCGTCCACACTAAAACCTTAAGATCTCAGCCTAAACTCAACCAAATCACTTCGGGTTTGATCCTATGGACTCGTCTAAGTGAGATGAACACATCCATACGGCTAATATACCATGAAATCAAGCCTAAGTAAATGGAGAATAAAAATAAGCTCAGGAGGAGGAGAAGTTTTATACTTTTGCTCTAAGAAGGGAGGCTTCAATCAGAGGTGCTCGGCACGTTCGCTGGGGTCCAAGGAGGCTAGGGATTGAGTCCCTGGTCTTGGTGTAAGGCATATGTATGAATTCGACCAAGATCGATTTCAGATGTTGGTCTAGAGCTATGGTAAAGGCTCTGTGGAAGGGGGATTTGATGGGGCTTTAGCTTCTTTCACTGTTGTGAAGGTGTGGGTGAAGTTAATTTGTGTTTGATGGACTGTGGAGGTGTATTGGGTTCTGTCCTGGTTTCCGACAAGGTTTCAAGCTCAACATTGAGCTCCGACAATGGGAATGGGCGAGGAAAAATGGGTGGAATGCACTGAAGGGATCTTAGGGAAGCTCTGTGTGAAGTTTGGAGAGGCCTCTCTAAGAAAATTTCAGCACACCCGTAGAAGGTGAGTTTTTATAAAAATGGCCATGGGGTGGCTCTCTGAGCATAAGTTTAGGTGCATTATGGTGCTTAGGTGGAGGGCAAAGGAGTTCTTTAATTTGATTTGGACGAGCTGGCCTCTAGGTTTGATTTGGGTGAGGTGACATGGGAGTGGCTCTCGATTTTGGGCTTTTCCGGCCACTAGGTTTTTAATGCAAATGCGCTTTGATTTGGCAAAGATTTCTTAAGCATGTGCATTTTTGGAAATAATATCCCTTAATTTGGGGGACCTTTGGTCCATGGCCCTTAAGCATGTGCATTTTTGGAAATAAGATCCCTTAATTTGGGGGACCTTTGGTCCATGGCTATTTCATTGTGTTTGGAGTGGTCAGTAAGTTCAATTAATGGCTGGGGTGGAGTTAATTTGGTGACTTTAGAGTGGTTAGGTCACAGTTAGTGCAAGGGTCCAAGTTGGTGCAAATGACCAAAACTTGGGTTTGGGATAGGCTAGCCATGTCAATTGGCCCAATGTATTATTGAATTTGGTGTATATGATCATAAAGAACAATTTTGGTGAAGGATGGGAGTGGTTTTGAACTCAATTGAAGGGTCAATTTGAGGGAATTTTGAACTTTAATCAATTTGGTCATGTTGGGCTAGGCTTGGGTCTAGCTTGGGCTAGCCTTGGGCTAAGTCCAAATTGATTGTTGTATATGGTCAATAGGGAACTCATGAAGAGTTTTCAACATGAATTGGATGCCAATTTGGAGGTTAAGGCAATCAATTGGGTGAAATTTGGGGACTTAGCCAATTTGGGGCTAAATTTGGGAATTTTTGATCCAGGCCAGAATCAAATGGATATGAGGCTTCACCAAGGTCAATTGATGGTTGATTTTGAGGTATATGAATGTCATAAAGATTTTGAAACATTAATTGAGGCCAATTGACTAGGCTATGGGTTCAATTTGGTGAGAGATAAAGATTTTACAACATTAATTGAGGCCAATTAACTAGGCTATGGGTTCAATTTGGTGAGATTAGGTCATATGGGTGAAAATTGGGCTTTAACCCAAATAAAAATTGAGCTCAAATCATGGATCAATTGAGCTTTGATTTAGTTTAGTTTGGTCAAATTAAAAGTGAATTTGAGTTTGGGATTGGAATTGGGGTCAATTGAGATCAAATTGATGGACATTTGAGTTGGATTTGGGGAAATTTGAGCCTTTAAAGGGCATATTGAGGATTTTGGTGAAAGATGGTCAAATTAACCAAATTGGTTCATGTGGTAGTTAAGAGAAATATAATTTGGAATATTTGGGATTTATTGGAATTTTTTTGGGAATTTTTGGAGATTTTGGAATTTTGGGTCCAAGAGGGGTATTTTGGTAGAGTTGAGGTACCAATCATCTCCAACAAGCCATGGACCAATGGAAACCCCATTTTGGTCCTCTACATAATGGTCTTAGCCGAACCATAGCCCTAGGGCTAGTAGGTTTAGGGGACCATCTATATGAGTATCCCAAAAGATCAAGGGACTAGGCTTAGAAGTTCTAGGTTTAGGGTAGTGAGTGATTGTGAGTGTAGATGAGTGTAGTGAGTGAATTAGACCTAGCCCTCCCTAGGGCTAGTAGGTTTAGGGGACCATCTACATGAGTATCCCAAAAGATCAAGGGATCTAGCTCTAGGGCTAGTAGGTTTAGGGGACCATCTACATGAGTATCCCAATCTATTAGAAATTTGGGTACAGATAAGTGTAGTGAGTGCCTTAGTGGGCTAGTAGGTTTAGGGGACCATCTACATGAGTATCCCAAAAGATCAAGGGATCTAGCTAAAAATTTGAGTTCATCGTTGTGAGTGATTGTGGGTGCAGATAAGTGTAGTGAGTGCCCTAGCTCCAGACCAACACCCACGGTCAACCCTAAGGTCCAGCAATCCTAAGGGTGACTCATCATGAGCTTCCCCCACAGTGACCCTGCCAACCTTAAGGTCCAACAATCCTAAGGGTGACTCATCTTGAGTTTCTCCCACAGTGACCCCACCTACTAAATGCTAGAGGTTGAGAGCAATATGTGGAACTTCAAGTTGAGTGGAGAAGAGTTTGGAATTTTTAATGGTGAGGGTTCCATGTCTTGTTTTCTAGGAATAGTCAACAAGAAAAGTCCTATGGCTAGACCCTAGGCTACTAAAGAGGAAAAAAACTAAACCTCAACCAAAATTGAGGTCAACAAATGGACCCCCAATAGGTGGGGTGTGCTGGGCAAGCACATCGCGCGTATTGGCATTGACCGATGAGATAAAAAAAAACCAATACAAACTTCTAAGTCAATAGACCCGGAAGTATGTGTAGAGATGTGTGCGTGATTTGTTTCTGTTGGTGGAATTAGCAGGGTGTGCTTAATCAAGTCGAGAAGTAGGGACTCTTGCCGGGGATTGGAGAGTGGACTTTGAGTTATGAAATTTCAAAGATTTCCAAAGGATGGGAGTCAGAATGTAAGTGCCGACCCCGTGGTGGGATTTGAAATTCAGATATCAATTCAAAATGAGAGAGAGAGAGAGTCGGAGTTTAAGGACCGACCTCGAATGTAATGAATCAAAAATGTAGGACTGATTCAGAAATGAGAATTGAAATATAGGTCAATTCTCAAAAGAGGGTGTCGGAATGTAAGGACCTACCTCAAATGTAATGAATTAGAAATGTAGAACTTATTCAGAAATGAGAATTGAAATGTAGGTCAATTCTCAAAAGAAAGTGTCGGAATGTAAGGACTGACCTCAAATGTAAAGAATCAGAAATGTAGGACTGATTCGAAAATGAGAATTGAAATGTAGATCTCAAATGTAAAGAATCAGAAATTTAGGACTGATTTGGAAATGAGAATTGAAATGTAGGGCCTCGAATGTAATGAATAGAAACGTATGACTGATTCAAAAATGAGAATTGAAATGTAGGTCAATTCTCAAAAGAGGGTGTTGGAATGTAAGGACCGACCTTGAATGTAATGAGTCAGAAATGTAGGACTGATTCAGAAATAAGAATTGAAATGTAGGTCAATTCTCAAAAGAGAGTGTCGGAATGTAAGTTCTGACCTTGAATGTAATGAATCAGAAATGTAGGAGTGATTCAGAAATGAGAATTGAAATGTAGGTCAATTCTCAAAAGAGAGTGTTGGAATGTAAGGTCAACCTCGAATGCAATGAATCAGAAATGTAGGACTGATTCAGAAATGAGAATTGAAATGTAGGTGACCTCAAATGTAAAGAATCAGAAATGTAGGACTGATTCGAAAATGAGAATTGAAATGTAGATCTCAAATGTAAAGAATCAGAAATTTAGGACTGATTTGGAAATGAGAATTGAAATGTAGGGCCTCGAATGTAATGAATAGAAATGTAGGACTGATTCGAAAATGAGAATTGAAATGTAGGTAAATTCAGAAATGAGAATTGAAATGTAGGTCAATTCTTGAAAGAAGGTGTCAGAATGTAAGGTCCGACCTCAAATGGAAATGAGAAAGAATGTAAGGACCGACCTCGAATGTAATGAATCAGAAATGTAGGACTGATTCGGAAATGAGAATGAAATTTAGGTCAATTCTCAAAAGAGGGTGTCGGAATGTAAGGACCAACCTAAAATGTAATGAATCAGAAATGTAGGACTGATTCAGAAATGAGAATTGAAATGTAGGTCAATTCTCAAAAGAAAGTGTCGGAATGTAAGGATCGACCTCGAACGTAATGAATCAGAAATGTAGGACTGATTCATAAATGAGAATTGAAATGTAGGTCAATTCTCAAAAGAAAGTGTCTGAATGTAAGGAAGGACCTCGAATATAATGAACCAGAAATGTAAGATTGATTCGGAAATGAGAACTGAAATGTAGGTCAACTCTCAAAAGAGAGTGTCAGAATGTAAGGACCGACCTTGAATGTAATGAATCAGAAATGTAAAACTGATTCGGAAGTGAGAATTGAAATGTAAGTCAACTCTCAAAAGAGAGTGTTAGAATGTAAGGACCATCCTCGAATGCAATGTATCAGAAATGTAAGACTGATTCGGAAATGAGAACTGAAATGTAGGTCAACTCTCAAAAGAGAGTGTCAGAATGTAAGGACCAACCTTGAATGCAATTAATCAGAAATGTGGAACTGATTCAGAAGTGAGAATTGAAATGTAAGTATCAATTCGAAGATAAGATAATTGAAATGTGGGTATCAATTCCAAGGAGAGAGTCAAAATTTAGGTATCGACCTCGAAATGTGAGAATTGAAATGTAAGTATCAATTCGAAGATGAGAGAATTGAAATGTAGGTATCAATTCCAAGGAGAGAGTCGAAATTTAGGTATCGACCTGAAAATGTGAGAATTGAAATGCAAGTATCAATTCGAAGAAGAGAGTCAAAATTTAGGTATCGACCTTGAAATGTGTGAATTGAAATGTAAGTATCAATTCGAAGAAGAGAGTTGAAATTTAGGTATCGACCTTGAAATGTGAGATTTGAAATGTAAGTATCAATTTTGAGAAGAGAGTCAAAATTTAGGCATCGACCTCAAAATGTGAGAATCAAGATTTAGGTACTGATTTGAAGATGTGATTTGAAATTTACAAAGAGCTTGTGGTGTTGAATTTGCAAAAGTGTGCATGTGGAAATGTTGATTTTGTTGAAGAAGATTTGTAGAGCTTTGTGGAGTTTTGTGCAGAATGTGAAATTCTGCGAGGATGTGCAAAGAGTTAATGTAGATAACGATGGTTGTGTTGGGCGCACAAAGAGTAGGAAAGTCCAAAAACAGAAGAATCTACTCAACAGGTTTGTTTTATTTTCTTGTTGGTTTTATCACAATTTAATTTTTCAAAATTTGTTTTTTAAAGTTTTAATTTTAATAGGTTGATTTTAAAAAGAAATTTGTTTTGTTATTCACTCGTTTATGATTATCTTTCATTTGTGTTTTGTTCGTTTTTGAAGATTTTTTGTTTCGTTCTTTGTTCATTGAAATTCTAAACCATCGCATGGTTCATGGCTTTCATCCATCACACAAAAAATGCAACTGACAAAAAGACACAATTTTAGAGAAATTTCCATTAATCTGCTTCAATAAAGATGCTACAGTCCAAACATAGGCTAATGCCTCAAAAGGTACATCATGTAATCCATGTTGAAATACAATGAGAATCTTCTCATGATATGAGTACATCATAGATAGATTACATTAGATACATGTCATGCTGTTAAAAGAAAGCAAGTAAACTCTCTGTGCCTGGTATGTTGAGCTCCTGATCAAGCAGACCTTCTAAGTCATGCTCCAGGATAAGAGTTCCCTTCGCATGTACCTAGAGGTACAACCTTCTCATAGCTTGTAAGGAAACAACTCCTCCAATTCCGGGTCCTGCTGGAATCCATATAGTATTTTACTGTCATCCATTCTACGAAAGGTTACAGACACCCTACGGTGTTGTACTCCTGGAATGCAGTGCTTAGCAACGTCTGCACCGTTGCCCTTGAGAACAAGTACTGAACCAACTGGAATAGGAATCTCCACAGCTCCTCTGAATTCACCAGGGCCAACTATATCAATTTCTTTTCCAAATAGAATATTGCTCTTACTTATGAATGAGATCGTGCAGAAAGGCCTCACAAAATCATGATGGTCGATGTGTGGGGGAATGCAGTTACCCTCTTCATAAATTTTGATGATACAACTGTTAGGAATGCAAGTAGCGGGTAGAACATTCCACTTAACCATTCTCTTGATCATCCATTTTATCATTGGTGGTAACGGATCCACTTGGTCGTATTTGAGGATCCCAGGCGGATATCCCTGTCTGTCGTTCGTAAAATTGTAGCAACAACCACATTGGATGGTGATTCTTCCCTTTCCCCGCATCCATTTCTTCAGCTCGGAATATGTTCTCTCAATGAGAAGGCCCGCTCGACCACTATCTCTTAAATCGAAGATGCAGTCCAGAATGCTTCTTTCATCAGTTTCAGAGAAAACCCTGGTATATAGCTCCAGGCCCTCCAATATGTTGATAAAATTTCCCTGAACCTCTTCATAGAACTCGTTTTCTCTTTTATTTACTTTGCTTATCTTGTAGTGTTCTACCATATCAAGAGTTGGCAGCTGCCTGGGGCGTTCCTTCCTCGGGGCCTCGGCGGGAACCCAAACTGGTGCTGGTCGATCTGGAATATGAGATTCAGCCTTAAGTGGGCTATATGATCCTGGGCTCCATTATGCGCGCTGATCCGTTCCAGTGGGACATACAGTTCATTTGCCACAAAATCTGGAGTCTGAGACTTGTTGGTGCTTGAAGTGTATTCTTCTAATGTACTAAAACACTGTATATGCAGAATGTTGCAGTCCGGGCATTCTACAAATGCGCCCATGACTGATGTCCCGGCTGGTATCTCAATGTTGCATGTTGGCCAACCTCTGCACAAGAAATCTGGGACAGGGGGCACATCTGATTCTGTCACAAATCCTGACTCTTCAATTATAGTGGGCAGGCTGGCAAAAGTTTCTCTCAGATCTGAATCGTAAATATGTCCCTCAGGAATGAAGGTAAGAAAACTGCTCACGTCTCTCTAGCACTTGTGTTCCTGTTGCAGAAAGACTCTCTGTTTCTTTCGGCTTGCATTTCTGTGTTGCATCCTGCGGAGCAGAGTATTCGGTAGTTGTCCACTATAGGCTGCTATCAGGCCCCTTGCTGGAGTAGCTATCATGGAGGGCAGACGGCTGGGCCCCTCCATCGGATCTTGTTCCGCTATCACATTTTTACCTTTGCGTGACACATCGTCTTGAGTGGTCACCCTCAATGGTGAGGCAGTCCCTCCTTTTCTTTATTGCTGACTGCGTCCATTAGAGGACCCTCGTAGCAGAAAATCCCAATCGATGTTCTGAAAGCTGTAAGTGCTACATCCTCGGGAGCCATCTTAATTTAGTTATATCCCGATAATCCATCCATGAAGGAGAAAATCTCATGTGTCAAAGCGATGTCCACCATCATCTCTGGTATAGGTAGTGGAAACTTGTCTTTTGGACATGCCTTGTTCAAATCTCTGAAGTCGACACAAACACGGATCTGTCCATTTTTCTTTTGAACCGGTACAATATTAGCTAACCACGTGGGGTATTGCTCCTCTTTAACAAAGTTGGCGTCTATCAACTTCTTCACCTCGGCGATGACTTGTTGTTCTATTTCAAGGCGCATTCTCCTTGGAGCTTGTTTTACTGGGGTTACATTCTTGTCCACCCAAAGTTTATGGACTGCAACCTCTGCTGACAGCCCTGACATTTCATCGTAGCTCCATGCAAAACAATCTTTGAATTCTGCTAATAGTTTGACTAGTTCTACAGATTCTTCATCATCAAGTAGAGAACTTATAAATGTAGGTCGGGGTCGCTCTTCAGTCCCGAGGTTAATCTCATTCAATTCATCCATGATGGCTTTAATTTCTTCCTCAAATTTTGGAGGAGCATCTTCTATTGGTTGATCAGCAGAGTCACCCTCTATATCGAGACAATCCTCTTTTGACTCACTAATAACAACCATGCAAAATTCAAAATCATCAACTAGTCCAACTGTACCAAATCCGAGGCATTCTTTTAAATTGAGAGTTCAACCTTTAACATTCCATAGTTTTTCAAAAAGTTGAAATTTATCTTTTGGCATTTGTTTTGGTAAGTGTCCCTGTTGAATTAACTTTTGAACACAAGGCGAGAAGTAACCAAAAGGTAATTCCATTAATTCACTAGAATCAACATCCAAATTTACATGTTTTTCAAGCTTAGTAGAGGTAGAAGCACGGTAAAATTTGATCGGCTTTGAACCAACACTACGGACTTCCTTGACCTCTAAACTCTCGACCTTTTGCGGAAGAATCGGAGTAAGGGTCATAGTATTCACATAGTGGTTTATCCGATCATACATTATTTCATATTCATTCCTCTCTATATCTTCTAGGGATATCTTATACTGAGGTTTCTTTTGCTTCGTCATCATTGTTTCGTCTTCAAAATTTTCTTCATCACCAATGTTGATAGTTGGTTTAGTCTGTTCAACAATTAAATTGATCTTTCCTCGTCCATGTCCCCAGCCTCAACCTTGGGTGCGTGAACTAAAAGAACCTCCACCAACTCATTGTAAGGGAGTGGTAGAAGGTTGTTGAAGCGGAGTTGTCTGACCTCCTTTTTTGTGATTCTTTTAAATCTTCATCTTTGTTTGTCAAAATCTCGCACGAGAAGACAGTCTTCTTTAGAGGCGCGTAGTAGGAAGCATCTCATGGATACCAATTTCATTAACTGAAAATGGTTGTAGATCTCCCTTGATGCAATTTTCTTGACCATCTTTGTGGTATTTAATGCACTGGTGTAGGGATGATGGAACCATATTATGCTCATGAATCCATGGTCGACCAAATAGAGCGTTAAAAGAGGTCTCGACGTCGATGATATGAAATTTAACGGTCGTTACGAGTTCTCAGACCTTCATAAGTAATGTAATTTATCCAAGGGCTCTTTCTCCGTTTTGGTTGAATCCTCTTAACATCATCTTATCGGGGATGAGCTCCTGAACGTCGAAGTCCAAATACGCTAACGTACGTAGACTCATCAAATTAAGAGATGCTCCAGGATCCGCTAAAACTCTGTATAACACAAATCCGCCAATGTTGACAGAGATGTAGAGCGAACGGTTGTGGTCGGCAGTACCGAGCAGCAAGTCTTCATTTGTGAAGGTTACCCCTGACTGTTCTCTCAATGAGCAAACTTCATCTGACGATGTGCTAGCCAACTGAGCTAAGCAAATTTCTGGATCAAGCAAAGCTGTAATTAGAGATTCTCTCATTTCATTTGACTGGATTAGAGGGTCGTAGATGCTTAGTCGGGCAGGCAACTTCCTAAGATGAGCTAGCACGTTGTAGTCTACTTTGCATGATCCTCCAACTTTATGTTGATTATGTGGTTCTTCCACTGTCGGAGGTGGGGGTATCTCTTCTCGAGTCATTATCTGTTTTCCTTTGTTTATTGGAGATGTTCTTGGTGGTAACACTTTTCCGTTCCTTAAGTTGATATTTGTGACTTCTTCTTCTTGAGATATCATTTTTGAATCTTCCGGTGTCTTTTTCTCCTCATTGGAAAGATCTAAGTTGATGGCAAATGGTGCACCATGACGCTCGAGAGTTGGCTCTTCGTTATCGGTGCTATCGTAAGCGATATCATTGAGTTCTTCTTTTGCATTAACAACGAGTTCATCGGACTCTAGTATGATTTGAGGATAATTTTGGGGATTGAGATTGCAACTAGCTTGGTTATAATCAGTCACGTTATTACCAGAAATAGTCAAAACGTAGCCAAAATCACAATCATTATATTTATAAGACCTCGGAGGGATAAAAAGATAATCACAAAGTCAAGGGTTCGAGGATTTTCTTCCCCAAATCCGAGACAACCAATCTTGTAGAGGCAGCCCCTATCCTACCCCTCGTGCTATCAATATTTGCAATGATGCTTTTCTTTTTCCTGTTCTTTGTCCTTGACGATGACGAATTTTCTGGCAAAATCTTCATCTCGGGCTCGGTATGCTACAGACTCTGAATGGAGGCTTGTTTTGATGCAGACTGTAGCTTGTTCAGTATCTTCTTGGATGATTTGCTCCATACCTCATTCCATCCTTCTTTGGTGTTCATAGAAGCTTGTTTCGATGAATCCTGTATTCGATTGAGGGCTCTCTTGAGTTCATCCCAAGTTGTACTCCATCCATCTATCCCGACATATGGATCAATTGGGGAGATTGACTCAGCTGAAATAATGTTTATGGAACCTTTTTCAAGTTCTCTCAAATACTCCTTCGGGATTATTATATTCTCTTCCTTGAGGTTCTTTTCGAGACAGTCTTTAAAGAAGAAACACTTGTCTATAGTGTGTCCAAGTAACCGGTTGTACGGGCAATAATTCAGTTCATTTTTTTTATCCACCTCTTCGGATTTCTTTGGATCAGGAAGTTTGAATTCTAGTTTCTTCATCAAGATTTTGAATATTTTAGGTACAACTTTATCTTTAAAGGAATAAACAACTTTCTATCGCTCTAACAGGGATACTCTTTTAGCCGATGTTCGAGGTGATCCCTCCTGAGACGGCCGTTGGTTAGATTGACTGCTCTATTTCTGAGAGTACTGTCATGAAGACTGACGATGCTCTTCTACATATATTTTTATCAGCTGCTTTCCTTTGTTGATAGTTGTCACTACCCCTGATTTCTTTTCAAACACTCTGGTCACCTTAGCCTTTCAATGTGGCTCCATGTGCTTCATTTTTTTCTTGAAGACTGTTGGCTTTACTGAGTAGCTTCTCGAAGGATTTGATGGTGAGTCCCTTAAGCATGAAAGCTACTGGCCCATGAATGCTTTTGAGTAGAATCTCAATCACTTGATGATCCTGTAGCTGAGGTTCACATTTCATGCTAAGGTTTCTCCACCTCAAAATATAGTCTGCCAAGGTTGCACTAGGCTTCTGCTTCTCCATCATGAGCTCTCCAACACATGATGTTGTGCCCCAGTAAATTTTTTCATAATTAGCTGTTCCAACTCAGAAAATGTTTTAACTGACCCGTTGGACAAGTTAGCGTACCAGTCGAAAGCAATCCCTGACAAGCTGCTGACGAACTGTTGACAGAGTAGAGCTTCATTATTCCTCGTGTTGCCACAACTGGCTTGGAAATGTGCTATGTGCTGTCTGGGATTTCCAGTCCCATCAAATATCTTAAAGTTTGGGGCCACAAAACCCTTGAGGAAAGGGATGACATCGAACTCCTCTGGGTAAGGTCTACCCTTTAGAATTGATGCACCGCCCTTGGACTAGGCTAAGGCATCCCGTACTTGTTCAACCATTTGCTTGAACTCTTTTTCTGACATGGCACCTGATGGAGAATCCTTCTTTGGTTGTTCATCTTTGTCTGTCAAAGTAGCCTCCCTTCTTTCATCTGCGATGTGTATGATTTCTGACTAATTAATCTTTGGAGAAACCAACCTTGGTGCTTGTGATTGCCCCTGAATGGTGGCCATGGCGGTCGTAGCTGTAATCATTTCTTTTATTCTTTTCTACAGTAGAACAACTTGCTCATCCCTTAGGAGGATAACCCTATGCAGCTCATCTACGACATTCTTTTTAGTGTGAGGTTGAGCCTCGCACGTAGATGTGGTAGCTCTGGTTTCAATCACATGGAAATCCATGAAATCCTCCTCCAAGTAATCACTGTAATCAAAATCTTCATTATCACTATTGACAAAACTCCATGCTCTCGAGCTAACTCAGAAATCTCGATCCTGAGTTTCTCAACTTTTTCCTCAATTTTTGATTCCTTGATTGCTTTAAGATCTTGGAGGACCTTGATGGAAATCCTCTACTTGTTCCTTCATCTCGCTGGCTATTTTTGCGATGAAGTCAGATATTTCAGACACTGGTTTTACTTCTTGTCCTGTAGGCTCACTGAACTGTAACGGTGCAGCGACCATGGGTACCTATACCCTCTTCTTCTTCGACGATGATGCCTCAGGACAGGATGCCTTAGTAGAGACATCGGTATGTCGAGGGAAGGTATGCTCCCCGTGATGTAGACTAGCTACAGTGTCATATAATCATCTTGTCTTTCTTTCCGTGATTGCAAGAATGACTGGTAAACTTCTCGGACCCAGTCTTGAATTAATCAACCGGCGACCTGCGGTCCTGATGGTGGTATGGTCGGTGGTGACTATAGCAGTATCAACTCAGTTTCTTAAACAGAGCTAGAAAGGAACATGGGTAGGTGACTTTATAGTCGAATTACGAAATTTCTAGCGGACTTAACATCCTTCAAAATTTCATTTTTTATATGAGGGGAAATTGCATGTCCCACTCGTTTAAGTAATTCACTAACATAACATCCTTCTTTATTATCAAGCCTTCTGAAGACCGCACTAACTTGGGTGATGGGGATGAATTTGTTTCCCTCCTCACCATGTCCATGACGTGATGGTAATGCGACAGCAATCTTTCGGATACTCTCATATCCATC
This sequence comes from Phalaenopsis hybrid cultivar, assembly GCA_002079205.1. Classification (NCBI taxonomy): domain Eukaryota; kingdom Viridiplantae; phylum Streptophyta; class Magnoliopsida; order Asparagales; family Orchidaceae; genus Phalaenopsis; species Phalaenopsis hybrid cultivar. The sequence continues at coordinate 319,042 of JXCR01068734.1, forward strand.
AGTTTCTGTCAGAGGATGGAATCTACTACGTTGTAGGAGTGGATAAATTTCCGGTAGTACCTCTTCAACTTGATGAGGCTCCCCCTCAATGGGTGTGTTTTCAAGAGTCTGGGCTTTGATGGCCCTCCAAACTCTTCTATTACGGTTCCTCCTTTGAGTTCGGGTCAGTGGTACAGTCCTTGAGCTTGACCCGATCTCAAACACGGGTGGCAGAACAGTTAATCCTTCAGTCGAATCTTCAACAACCATCACTTCTTTTCCCTTAGTAGTAGCAGGGATAACATGCTTGATGACAGTAGCGTTAGCCTTCTTGCAGGCAAGAAAGACCTGAAGGCAGTTCAAACTGAATTCTACAGACGACTCTTGCACTTCCAGAGCAGCGATCTTCATTACCACGAACGAGGCTTTCCTGAGGATAACCTCGAGGTCTTCAAATCCAGCTCCAAACTTGATGGTGGGAGCGATGTTACAGATGCTGCAGTCCATTGGCAGATTGCAGGAAAAGGTTAGCATTGGGTAGGCCATTGCGGCGGGCTTTAATAAAGAAAGTTTTAGGGTTAGCTATATGGCCAAAAACCTCGAAATCTTTAGTGCAAGCACTGAAAATAGAGGTTACTTTGTAGACCGAGCGAGTCTTAATTTACAGGTAATTTTAACATCTTTGTTCAAAAAGGTGTAAAATTTAATTAATATTTCAAAGTGCGCGCAGCACAACATGATCTGGTTTAATTTGTGAAGTAGCAAATCAAATTTGGAAGGGAGATGTGAAAAAAATATAGGACGTAGTGCGGGACCCAATTAGTGGTAGAAAATGTCTAGGTGGAATTAGTCCACCGATACACCTATTGGGGGTCCGACCCCACATGAAAATTTAAAGAGTCCTTAATGGCCTTCTGAACCCCTCTGTTCAAAGATGGTTGAACAGCTAGTCCTGAAATCCAAGGAGTTAGCTGTACTTTCCCAAGACAGAAATGGGTAAAGTATGCCAACGGAAGAAGGGTAATCTGGTCCAAGAGGGACATGGACATATTATCAATGTGTGAAGATAATGTTTCTTGATTTGTATGGAGAGAAAAGCTTGTCCCCAGCAGAGTCGCCAGAAGCTGTCGGCGTTATTTCGGGGTCGGAGGGGAGTTGCCCGTAAGAAGCTGTCGGTCACTGGAATTGAAATCCCAGTTCCCGCTTCGGAAGGACGTTGAAGTATGAAATTAAACTGACCCCATATTTTTCATAGTTTAAAGGAAAGCACACTATACCTCCAATCATGTATCTATCCCAAAGGATAAACACAAGACTTGAGGATGAGGCTCGATCAAATTAACTAAGGGATATATGACGTCTGTTTGGTCTGCGAAACCTTTGTATTTGCCGACAAGTTCCCCTATTTAATATGGTCCGTTAGGTCTGCGAAACCTTTGTATTTGCTGACAAGTTCTCCTATTTAATATAAAGGATTAAATAGGTGAAGGATAAACACAAGAATTGAGGATGAGGCTCGATCAAATAAACTAAGGAAAGTATGACGTCAGTTTGGTCTGCAAAACCTTTGTATTTGCCGACAAGTTCCCCTATTTAATATAAATAATTAAGTTGGTCTGCGAAACCTTTGTATTTGCCGACAAGTTCCCCTATTTAATATGAAAGATTAAATAACTGGTCTGCGAAACTTTTATATTAAGCTGGGTTCAGAGATGTTTCCTATAAGGGCAAGCCACTATAGTTAATTACATCTTAAATGACCGAAGTCACCTAAGAAGACTCTCGATAAAAATCAGGAAATATTATTCTTAAGGAGTTTCAAAGGGTAGAACTTTTCAATGAGATTGGACGTAGAGGTGTGAAAGGGGATTGGTTTAAATTTGGAACATTTTATTGTAGAGTCAAAAGAAGGAAGAACTGGGGGATGCATAGATCCAGAGGAGAACCTTGATGACTTCCCAAGCTATCCTAATGTTTAGCTTCAGTTTTGAGGTGAAAAATTTAAGTGTTTCATCCTGCCAATTTTATTAGTTAGGGCTTACATTTGTGTGAAACAATCACACAAATAGCCTGGAAGATATGAAGATTTAGGTCATGACAAACGACAACCTCGGAATCCTAAGACGAGTTAGGGCTTATATTGTATTCAAGGCTATACAAAGGCCTAATGATAAGGTTAGGATTTACGTTGCATAAGCAAGCAACCTCGAAGTCCTATGGCTTTGCTGTTTAATTCTAAGAAAGGAAGATTAGTTTAACTGGGGAAGACAGGTTTTGCTGTTGAAGATGGTCGTGCTGCCCACCATGCTAGCTCCAAGCTGCTTGCCACAATAAGTCTGGGTTATCTATTGTGTCAAGTTATAATATCAAATCAGGTGGCCCTATGGTTGAAGTCCGCGACGAGTTTGAGTTATCTAGTGTGTCAAGTTATAATATCAAATCAGGTAGCCCTATGGTTGCCGTGACGAGTTTGAGTTATCTAGTGTGTCAAGTTATAATGTCAAATCAGGTGGCCCTATGGTCCGCGACGAGTTTGAGTTTTCTAGTGTGTCAATTTATAATGTCAAATCAGGTGGCCCTATAGTTTTGTGACGAGTTTGAGTTTTCTAGTGTGTCAAGTTATGATGTCAAATCAGGTGGCACTATGGTTGTATCAAATCAGGTGGCCCTATGGTTGAAGTTAACGAGTTTGAGTTTTCTAGTGTGTCAAGTTATAATGTCAAATCAGGTGACCCTATGGTTGAAGTGCTGGGGAAGACAAGTTTTGCTGTTGAAGATGGCCGTGCTGCCCACCATGCTAGCTCCAAGCTCCTTGCCGCGACAAAGTTTTCTAGTGTGGCAAGTTATAATGTCAAATCAAGTGGCCCTATGGTTGAAGTCCATTAAATTTTATGAGGGCATATTAAAGTTGATTAGAGTGACACCGGTTAGGATCCTACGGTTCCCTCGTTCCGGCACCATTATTTTCTATTGGATTCACTTAGTCCAAATGAACTTACTAAACTCAACTTAACGAGTTTCATAATTTCATTTAAATCGTGGGAAGCCTCGTTAGCAACCGTAGGTTACCTCATCCGAGGGATTCCCGATCATCTGATAGAGACATCTTAATTTAGTTGAAATTGTATTTTTTGTGTGATGCTTGTGATTAAACTTTGAGTTATTTTATATTTTGAATGTTGTGGCGGTGAATTTTATCTTTGTTGATTTTAGTTTTGGTTTCGGGTTATGGTTTTGGTTATGTGGCTATCCTGATAGTTTTAGTTTTCATGTAGGGTGACATTGTTATTTAGCATGCAAACTTGCAGGTATAAAAGTACAGTATGAGAAACATAGTATGAAAGCATAAGAAAGACAACGCTGAAAACTGTAAAAGCGTACCTAGCGAGTCTTCTCGTTCCACCACCTGAAACTCAAAATACATGTTAAGACAGTTTATGAAGAGTAGGAAAAGTAAGGTTTTGGTAATTTTCCTAACCCTATGTCATATCTTGGCGGGTCCATAGAAGTTTAGTTTAAGGATGACTTTATCAAGCAGGATATATTAAGTTTAATAGATCTCCGAGATGTCCAACAGATCTAGAGAAAGAACCAGGGTCCATGCTACTTTCTTGTTGCCTGGTGGAAAATCTTAAGTTCTTTTTAAACTTATTATATTGCTTAATAATTCATCCTATAAATACCCTTAATGCTCAGTGAACATTGATGTCTCAATTATCCTTAAGAAAGGGGTAATTATCATTTATCCTTTAATTTGAAAATTATGTGAGTGAGTTCCCTTGAAGGGGAAGTTAATGTAATTTGAACACTTAGCCAAATTTTAATCCTAATTGGGCTTAGCGGTGTTTCAAGGATGTTTGATTTAATTATGTTTATTTCTCTAATCCTCATTTAATCAATTTTGATTTAGCCTAAGTCACCACTAAGCCCTTAAGACCTAGGTGAGGGTCTTAATTAGTTTTGAAAGGGGTTAAACTTTAAGTGATCATGATTCATGATTTGAGTTTTATTTGAAAATCAAAATAGGGGTATTAAATTGATTAATTATTGACTTAAAAAGTCATACCCCTAAGTCCATGATCATTTAATTTTAATAAACTTCCAAATTTTAATGATTTAGAAATT
>JXCR01068734.1:335673-380969 GCA_002079205.1 Phalaenopsis hybrid cultivar
AGGCTATGGGTTCAATTTGGTGAGATTAGGTCATATGGTCAAAATTGGGGCATTGACCCAAATAAAAATTGAGCTTAAATCATGGATCAATTGAGCTTTGATTTGGTTTAGTTTGGTCAAATCAAAAGTGAATTTGAGTTTGGGATTGGAATTGAGGTCAATTGAGATCAAATTGATGGACATTTGAGTTGGATTTAGGGAAATTTGAGCCTTTAAAGGGAAATTTGGGGATTTTGGTTAAAGATGGTCAAATTAGCCAAATTTGATCATGTGGTTGTTGAGATAAATGAAATTGGAAATATTGGAGATTTATTGGGATTTTTTGGGAATTTTTGGAATTTTTCAAATTTTGGGTCCAAGAGGGGTATTTTGGTAATTTGGGGGTGTTTTAGGGTTAAAAGGCCAAGATGGGTATTTTGGTAGAGTTGAGGTACCAATCATCAACAACAAGCCATGGACCAATGGAAACCCCATTTTGGGTCCTCTACATAGTGGTCTTAGCCGAACCATAGCCCTAGGGCTAATAGGTTTAGGGGATCATCTATATGAGTATCCCAAAAGATCAAGGGATCTAAGCTAGATATTTGAGTTTAGAGTTGTGAGTGAATGTGGGTGTAGATAAATGTAGTGAGTGCCTTAGCTCCAGACCAACATCCAAGTTCAACCTTAAGGTCCAGCAATCCTAAGGGTGACTCATCTTGAGTTTCCCCCACAGTGACCCCACCTACTAAATGCTAGAGGTTGAGAGCAATATGTGGAACTTCAAGTTGAGTGGAGAAGAGTTTGAAATTTTTAATGGTGAGGGTTCCATGTCTTGTTTTCTAGGAATAGTCAACAAGAAAAGTCCTATGGCTAGACCCTAGGCTACTAAAGAGGAAAAAAACTAAACCTCAACCAAAATTGAGGTCAACAACAATCATCTACACAATGTTGATCTATTAATTGAGCTCAAAGTCATGGCTATCCAAACCCAAACCCAACTCTTAGTCATTGGGACCCAAATTGGACCCATGCACCAAGATTAACTTAGCCATCTCAAAACCACCAAATTGATGACTCCACAACCACTAAGCACACTCTATTGACCAGGGTAAACCCCCTTGGACCAGCCATGGTGAGCTATGAACCATTGGATCCCTAAATTAAGGGATTTATGCTCATTTATGGGACTTAAAAAAAAATCCTCCCCATCATCACTTGCCATTGAGGGTTAATTATCATTATCCCTCCCACTGGCTCACCTGACCTCCTAGTGGCACTGCTGGCCGGCCTAGTGGACGAAAAACACCAAAATCAAGAGCCCCATGAAAAAATTCAAACCCAAACTCACCCATCTAAGCTGGCCAATTTGAATTAGCTTTAGCACTTGAAAACCCCCCACCTAAGCACCATTTTGCACCCCTCAATTGGCCATGACAGCCATCCTAGGCCATTTTATTTATACCTCACCTCCATGGCCAAGAAAAGGAGAGCTAAAATTTGCTGAAGGAAATTTTGCCAAATTGCTCTCAGAGACTCCATAGGACCTCGTTAGTTCAAGCTCACCATTTTCTCCCATTGATCCTCACAATGGAAGCTTAATTTTGAGCTCAAATTTCTACAAAAATGTGGACATAACTTCCCAAAGCTCCACTGCTCACCAAACTTCAATTACTTGTGCACACGCCATCCCCACAGTGAGAGAAGTTGATTCCCCACAAAAGCCTCCTCTTAAATAGCCTCTAACATAGGTCTATACCAACACCTAAAAACAGCCTTGATCTAATCAATACCTAGACCATTCACCAAGGCTTGAAACTCCATCCGTAGGTTTGTTAGGACCAAACAAAGCTACCACAACCATCAGATTGAGTCCTCCCCTCTCAGACAAAGGTATTGAACCCTAACCCTAATCTGAGCTTATTTTTTACTCTCGGTACGTAATTACTATATTTCATACCGTATAATCTGTAAAGATTGATTCATTTTGAGTAGATGAAGGTTTGGATACAAACCCAATGAGATTTGGTTGAGTCTAGGCCAAGATCTTAAGGTCTTACTGTGAACAACTCATGGGCTCGATCACTTGGGGACGATAACAGAAAGTCTTCCGATTGCACGTATATTCAACGGATGGAGTAGATCAAGCCGGACAGATCCATGGTGCATAAAGCACGGTCCTCGTGGAGGCTACATGGCTGGCGGCGTCAAATGACAGAGTGACACGTGGAGCTTTTGGAGCAGACGAAGATGAGTTGGCACCACGTGGATAAGTAGAAAATTATGGAATTTTGAATTATTTTAAATACCTAAATATCAAAAATACATATCTTTCTCTAGAAAAATCATAAAAATAAAAGAAAAATGCTCTCTTGTTTAGTGAACAAAAGAGAATAATGTGGACTAAAAAAAAAATTATTTTTCAAATATATTATTTTTAGTGAATTAAATACCCTCTGTGGTATTTTAATTCTCCATGACTTAAAATATTTCACCATAACTTGAAATTATGAGAGTTTATTCCCCATCATAGAGGAGATGTTCTCTGATTTTACCAAGGTCGGAGAGAATCTCTATGCTTCTAACCCTAATTTTTAAGCTAAGGTGACCATTTTGGATTATTTTAGTTATATAAATCAAAATATCACTTAGAAAATTATGAGAATAATTTTATTAGGTTTCCTGTGATCAGAGAAGTTTAGGAAAATATTGTGATGCTTTGAATCATTTTGTAAATTTCTATACTTTGTTAAATGTGAATACCTTGTATTAATTTGTGTAAATTAAATACATATAAAAATTAACAAAATCAACCCCAATTTGTTCATAAAAATCATATCTACCCATTGTAAAAATTTGAAAATTATTTGGCTTTGTTTAAGCACTAAAGTGGATTTTTTAAGAAAGCTTGTATTTTTGTATAAAAATAATTATAATAAATTAAATATAGTTAGAAAAATCATGAAAAGTGGGTTTCTAAGTTCCATGTGATCATAAGCACTTAACAAAAATAAAATATTTTTTTTATTAAATTACTTGATTTTGAGCCTCATTTTTAAATTTAAATTAATTAAGAATAAATAAAAATTCCAAAATTCCAAAAATATTTCAAAATGTCTCCAATTGTTCTTTAATCACTTGGGACTCAATAAAATATTTTTCCTAATTTTTCTAAGTTAAAAATAAATTTTTAAAAGCTTAAAAATGAATTTTTCTCACTAAAAATAATTATAACAAATAAATTAAAAATCACTAAATATAAAATTTGATTCTCTCAGTTTTTTGAACTCATAGAGGTCTAATAAAAATTTAAAAATAATTTTGGTAATTAAAACACTATTTTCTATTTAAAATAAATCATGAAAATTGATCTAAACTAAAATAATAATAATAAAAATATAATTAAAAAATCATGAAATATTACCTAAATATTTCTCTTACCTAAGGAATCCTAAGATAATTTTTTCATAAATAAAAACTTTATTTTGGGAAGTTAAATAAATCACCTTTTGAAAACCTTATCTCTTAGATTTAAATAATTATCTAAATTAAATGAGGTCCACATATCCTCCTCTAACATTTTCATTACCTCATGGATATAATACTCTAAACCCTCAAAATCATTTAAGTTGTGTTTAAAGAGTTATGAGGTGAAGTGCCCTAAAGGCAAAGTGGTAATTTTAAGACTTTGGTGCCTTAGTCAAAAACTAAGGATTATCAAAGGGAAAATGGGCAATTTTGATCTTAATGAACATGTTTGGATGATTGAAATAAAATGTGGCTAAAAGGTAGAAACCCATTCAACACCCTTGCACAACATCAACTAAAAGCATAATTCTCCTAATCTTCATGAGTTGGAAGTCAATTAAAGATCAAATGATTCTTAAGTGATGGGCTTAAGCTAGAAAGATGATAATTTACTTCTATTAAGCCCAAAGTTGAGGATGATGTGATCAATTAATAAGGATATATCACACTTAACTCAAAACTTTGAAAGTCACCATTTCACTCATTATGATTGTTAAAGGCTTGGTAGTGACATAGGTTCAATGTTTAAACTCAAATTGATTGGATTTAGAAAATAATTTAATGGGTGATTAATATCTTTGAATACTATAAGCCTGACCTTAATTGTGGGAACCACAATCTTAAATAACCTAAACTTGCCTTAGGGGCACCCACTCACATTACTCTTAAATGAAACATCAATTGAGTAGTCGAGTATCCTATCCTTAGGATAATTAAATTATCAAGTTTCACTGAGCAATGGAGTAGCCACACTCTTGCCTCAGATGATTAATGGAACATTATGATAAGATCAAAATGAACTCGGGATATTTCAAGAGATATTCAAAATAATCTAGGGCCACACGTTAAACATTTTGAAATCTATTGTATTTTCTGAAGGGCAAATTGGACTTGCCATATTTTGTTCTAAGATTATCCACTAGGATCTTCTGAGATTTAACAAAATCATAACTTAAGGTTTGGTAGCTAAACCTTCATCTACTCTTACAACTTAAACCTTCTTGCAATACTTGCAAGTACTAACCTTTCAGGTGGTGGAGCGAGAAGACTGGACAAGTACAATTTTAAATTAATGCATATACCTTTTTGTACTTCTTATTTCAAAATTGCATGTTAAACAACTATGTCACTTTCCATGAAAACCTGAAACTGTTAGGATAGCCACAAAACAAAAACCAAAACAAAAATCAACCAAGATAAAAATCACCTCCACAACAATCAAAATATAAGACAATTCAAAATTTAAACACAAATATCACAAAACAACAATTACAACTAAATTAAGACGTCTCTATCGGATGACCAGGAATCCCTCGGAGGAGGTAATCTACGGTTGCTAACGAGGCTTCCCACGGCTAAATGAAAGCATGGAACTCATTAAGTTGAGTTTAATAAATTTGTTTGGACTAAGTTAATGCAATAGAAAATAGTGGTACCAGAACGAGGGAACTGTAGGACCCTAACTGGTGTCACTCTAATCAACTTTAAGATGGCCCATAACATTTAAGGAACTTTAACCTTTGAGACATTTGATTTGGCATCATGACTTTTCACATTAGAAAACTTAAACTCATTGCGACGAGAAGCTTGGAACTAGCATTGTGTGCAGCACGACCATCTTTAATAGCAAAACTTGTCTACATCAGCTAAACCATTCTTTCCTTTGAATTAAACAATAAGCCATAGGATTCCGAGGTTGTCTGCCTAGTGCAACATAAATCCTGAACCTTTTTTATAGGCTTTTGTATAGCTTTGCTGTACAATATATGCTCTAACTCATCTTAGGATCCTAAGGTTGTCGTCCGTCGCGACCTAAATCCTCACAACTTCTATTTGTGTGATCATTCCATATGAATGTAAGTTCTAAATAATAAAATTTGCAGAATGAAACATTCAAATAATTTCTTCTTAAAACTAAAGCTAAACATTAGGATAGCTTGGGAAGTCACCGAGGTTCTCCTCCGGATCTATGACATCCCCTAGTTCTTCTTCTTTTAGACTCCAACAAAATGTTCCAAATTTGAACCATTCCCCTTTCACACCTCTTTGTCCGATCTCGTTGAAAAGTCCTAACCTTTTCACCTCTTAGAAGATAATATTTCCTAATTTTTACCGAGAGTTTTCTTAAGTGACTTCGGTCATTTAAGAAATAATTAACTGTAGGGGCTTGCACTTATAGGAAGTTTTGTCAAACCCAACTTAATATAAACCCTATTTAATTTTTCATATTAAATAAGGGAACTTGTCGGCAAATAAAAATGGTTTCGCAGACCAAATAGATGTCATATATTTCTTAGTTTATTTGATCGAGCCTCATTGCTCTATCATTTAAACTATGAGAAATATGAGGTCAATTTGATTTCATATTTTTCTAAACTATTTATATATGTAAATTACACGTTCTTTAGAAGAGGGAAACAGGATTTCAATTCCGGCTGCCGAATGCTTCTAACGGGCAACTCCTTAATAAAAAATAGTGCCGACAGCTTCTGGCGACTCAACTGGGGAAAGTTTCTCTCTTCATTTAAATCAGAGAATATTGTCTTCATACGTTAATAATGTGCTCCTGTATCTTATGGGCCAAATTACACTTCTTCTGTTGGCATGCTTTATCCATTTCTATCTTGGGAGAGTACAGTCAACTCTTTTGAACTTCAGGAACTTTGATCACCTACGAACAACGAGGTTTAGGTGGCCATTAAGGACATTTTAATCTTTGTGTGGGGTCAGACCCCCAATAAGTGTGTTGGTGGACTAGTTCCACCTAGGCATTGTGTGTTGTTAAGTTGGTCCCGCACTGGGTCATGAACTGCACTTTTTTCCTTTCGAGTTGAATTTGCTAAATTACAAATTAAATCGGATCGTGTCGTGCTGCGCGTGCTCTTTAATTTTCTTTACATTAATTAAATCTTTCTATTTTTAGAGTATTTTTACTAAATTTTAAAATTTTCACGAATTAAATAAAAAAATTACCCAGTCTATAGATTGACCTCTGTTAATTTTTAGTGCTCGCACTAAGAATACGAGGTGTTGGCCAAATAGCTAACCCCAGAGCTTTCTCTTTCGAAGCTGTTGCAATGGCATTTCCAATGCTAAATATTTCCTGCAACATGCCGACGAGCCGCAACGCCCGTAATGTCGCTCCCGCCATCAAGTTTGGAGCAGGATTTGATGAATTTGAGGTCATCCTTGGGAAAACCCAGTTCGTCGTGATGAAAGTCACCGCTCCAGAAGTTCATGAACCGTTTGTTGAGTTTAACCTGAGCTGCCCTCTTGACTTCCCTTCATACAAGAAGGTCAAGACTACTACCACCATGGAACCTACAAAGCCTGTTGTTCTCGCTGCTGCTAAGGGAAAAGAAGTTATGAACATTGAAGACCCATCTGAGGGGTTAGCTATCCCGCAATCAAAATTTAAAATTGGATCAAGTTTGAGGACTGCACCGTTAACCCAAACCTAATGGAGAAAACGCAGCCGGAAGGATCAGAGGGCTACTAAAGCTGAGATTTTTAAGGGAGTACCTGTTGATGAAGATCCTCACCAGGATGAGTCACCATTATCGGAAACCTATCAACTTCTGCATGGGAGTAGGTTTCATCCCTTAATGGATACCAATGGGTATGAAAGTATCGAAAAGATTGCCGCTACTTTACCATCACTTCATGGACATGGTGAGGAGAGGAAGAAGCCTTCTCCTATCACACGAGTCAGTTAAGTTTTTCAGAAACTAGCTGCTAAAGAAGGTTGTTCAGTTGGTGAGTTACTCAAACGAGGGACGTGCAGTATCTCCTCGCATGAAGAAAGAAATTTTAAGGGATGTCAGAACTGCCAGATGATCTCAGAAATCAACTGAAGCTTTGCTAGCTCGCATTCCCATTTGGTTCCATTTGGGAAGCAGAGTTGATACTGCCATTGTTACTACCAATTCCACTGTTACTAGACCTGCGGGCCGTCGACCAGTTAAGTCACGTCTGGGTCTGAGAATTTTACCAATCACCCACCATAAGGATGTTCTTAAAGTTCCAAATGAAAAGATGAAGAGATTGCCTAGTAATGTATCTGTTCTACAACATGGGGAGCATATCTTTCCTCGACATGTCGATGTTTCTGCTGAGACACTCCGTCTCAAGACATCACCATCAAAGAAAAAGGTATGGATACCCATGGTCGCTATACCGATACAGTCCAGTAAGCCCGCAGGGCAAGATCATGGAATGAAGCAAGGTCCAAAGTATTTGATATTGTCGCAACAATTGCTAGCGAGATGGAGGAGCAAGTGGAGGAGGTCCAGCTGGGTCCTCCAGACCTTAAGACAATCTAAGAATCAATAAAAAAGGTCAAAAAGCTCAGGATCAAAATTTCTGAGTTGGCCCGAGAACATAGAGTTTCCATTGATGATGATGAAGATTTTGACTTTAACGACTATCTCAAGGAAGATTTCATGGATATCCATGTCATCAAGACCAGAGCCACTGCATCTACGTGCGACGCTCAACCTCTCTTCGAAGAGAATGCCGTAGAAGAGCTGCATAGGGCTATCTTCTTAAGGGATGAGAACATCGGCCAAATGGAGAAAAGAATGGAAGAGATGGTTGCTGCCATGACCGCCATGGCCACAGTTCAGGAACAGTCTCAAACCCCACAGCTAGCCTCTCTAGAAATCAACCAACCAGAGATTATACATATCACAAATGAAAGGAGGGAAGTTACCTTAGCAAACAAATACGAGCAACAAAAGAAGGATTCTCCATCAAGCACCATGCCAGAGAAGGAGTTTAAGAAATGGTTGAGGAAGTTCGGGAGGTCTTAGCCCAATCCAAGGTTGGTGCATTGGTTTTAAAGCATAGACCTTACCTATAGGAGTTCGATGTCGTACCCTACCCTAAGGGTATTGTGTCACAAAACTTTAAGATATTCGATGGGACTGGAAATCCCAGACAGCACGTAGCACATTTCCGAGCCAGTTGTAGTAAAACTAGAGGTAACGAAGCCTTGCTTTTTCGTTAGTTTGTCAGTAGCCTGTTAGGGATCATTTTTGTCTGGTATGTTGAATTACCCAACATATCAATTAAGACATTCGCTGAGCTAGAATAATTGTTTGTGAAAAGATTTACTAGAGTGCAACATCACGTCTCTATTGGAGATCTCATAATGGAAAAGCAGAAACCCAATGAGACTTTAGTGGAATATATTTTGAGGTGGAGAAACCTTAGCATGAAATGTGAACCTCAGCTGTAGGAACATCACACGTTTGAGATCTTACTCAAGAGCATTCATGGGCCAGTAGCTTTCATGCTCAAGGGACTCACCATCAAATCCTTTCTGAGAAGCTACTAAGCAAAGCCAACAGTCTTCAAAAAGAAATCAAACATATGGATTCTCATGAGAAATCTAAAGCAACCAGAGTATTCAAAAAGAAGCCAGGAACAGTGGCAACTATTGATAAAGAAAAATAATCAATAAAGATAAATGCAGAAAATCCTCGTCAATCATCGTCACAGCATGCTAAAAAATAAACACAACAATACGACTAGTCTAGCCAGCGATCGCCTTAGGAAGGATCATACCCAGCAGAGAATAAGAGAATATCTTTGGCAGAATGATAGAAAGAGGTGTATTCCTTCAAAGATGAAGCAGTACCCAAGATGCTAAGAAGTCTGATGAAGAAGCCTGAGTTTAGATTACTGGATCCTAAGAAGCCCAAAGAGGTTGACAAGAAAGATCAACCAAATTATTATCCATATCACAGATTGCTTGAGCACACTATTGATGAAGGTTTTGTCTTTAAGAATTGGCTCGAGAAAAATCTTAAAGAAGGGAATATAACGACCTCGAAAGAATATTTGAAAGAACCTAGAAAAGGTTCCATAAATATGATTTCGGCTGAGCCATTCTCTTCGAAATATACTGAAAAAGATAGATGGAGTATAGTTTGGAGAAAATCGTCCAAGAAAATATTAAACCAAATTTTTCAATGCTTAAAAATAAGCCTCTGTTCAAAGTCTTCAGCCTGCCAAGCCTGAGATGAAGATTTCGTCAAAAGATCTGTCATCGTCAAAGATAAAGATGAAGAAAAATGCCACCACGAAGACTGGTAGCACAGAGGGTAGGATAGGGGCAACCTCTGCTAGATTTGTTGTCTCGGATTCGAGGAAGAAAACCCTAAAACCCTTGACTTTGTATGATTATCTTTTTACCCCTCTAGGGTATTATGAATATAATGATTATGATTTTCACTACATTTTAATTGTTTCTGGTGATAACATAACTGATTTTGACCAATCTAGCTTTGATCTTGATTTCCAAAATGATCCTCAATTCATACTTGAGTTTGATGAACTCGTTAACAAGATCGAAGAGGACATCGACGATACCAACTACGAAAGCGCCGAGAGTGAGGATCCAATCATCGAGCGCTACAATGCACCACTCGCGATCAACTTAGATCTTTCCGACAAAGAAGAAACACTGAAAGATTCGACAATGATATCTTAAGAAGTAGAAATTACAGAAGTGAACTTAAGGAGCGGGAGAGTGTTACCCCCGAAAATAGCTCCACTGGATAAAGGAAAGCAAATAGTAACTCAAAAAGAGCTACCTCCACCTCTACCAACAAAAGAAACACATAATCAAGAGAAAATTAGAGGATCATATAAAGTGGATTACAACGTGCTAGCTCATCTTAAGAAGTTTTCGGCTAGATTAAGCCTCTACAACGCTCTAATCCTGTCAAAAGAGATGAGAGAGTCTATGGTTACAACTTTGCTTGACTTAGAGATTTGCTTAGCCCAGTTGGCCAGCACATCCTCAGATGAAGTTTGCTCGTTGAAAGAATAGTCTGGCATAACTTTCACAGATGAAGACTTGCTACTTGGTATCACCGACCATAATCAACCACTTTATATTTTCGTTAACGTCGGCAGATTTGTGTTTTCCAGAGTCTTGGTAGATCCTGGAGCATCCCTCAACTTGATGAGCCTACGAACATTAGCATATTTGGACATTGAAGCTCAGGAGCTTACAACAGATAAAATGATGTTAAAAGGATTTAACCAAAAAGGAGAGAGAGAGAGCCCTTGGATCAATTACAATGCTTATGAAGGTTCGAGAACTAGTAGCAACCGCTAAGTTCCATATCATTGACGTAGAGACCTCTTTTAATGCTCTACTAGGTTGACCATAGATTCATGAACACAAAATGATTCCGTGGTCTCTACACTAATGCATTAAGTACTACAAGAAAAGACAAGAATAATGCATCAAGGAAGATTTACAACTGTTTTCAGTTCATGAAGTTGGCATTCATGAAAATGTCACCTATTATGCTCCTTCGAAGAAAACCGTCTTCTCTCGTGAAATTGTGATCAATAAAAGTAAAGATTCAGAAGAATTAAAATGGCGAGACCATTCAACTCCGCTTTAGCGATCTTCCACCACTATTTTACAACAAATTGGTGGGTGTTCTTTTAGTTTGCGCATCGGAGGTTGAGGCCGGGGACATGGACGAGCAAGAACCAATTTAATTGTTGAACGGACTAAGCCGACCATCTAAATTAATTATGAAGAAAGTTCTGAAGATGAAATAATGATGACAAAATAGAAGAAACCTCAGTACAAGATATCCTTAGATGATTCGGAGAAAAGCATATATGAAATAATGTATGATCGGATAAACCACTATGTGAACACCATGACACTTACTCCGATTCTCCCTCAAAAGGTCTAGAGTTTAGAGGTCAAGGATTCATGAAAATGTCGCCTATTATGCACCTCCAAAGAAAACCGTATTCTCTCATGAAATTGTGATCAATAAAAGCGAAGATTTAGAAGAATTAAAATGGCGAGACCATTCAACTCCGCTTTAGAGATCTTCCACCACTATTTTACAACAAATTGGTGAGGGTTCTTTTAGTTAGTGCATTCACGGTTGAGGCCGGGGACATGGACGAGCAAGAACTAATTTATTTGTTGAACGGACTAAGCCGACCATCTAAATTAATGATGAAGAAAGTTCTGAAGATGAAATAATGATGACAGAATAGAAGAAACCTTAGTACGAGATATCCTTAGATGATACGGAGAAAAGCAAATATGAAACAGTGTATGATTGGATAAACCACTATGTGAACACCATGACCCTGACTCCGATTCTCCCTCAAAAGGTCTGGAGTTTAGAGGTCAAGGAAGTTCGTAGCGTTGGTTTAAAGCCGATCAAGTTTTATCGTGCTTCTACTTCTACTAGTTCTGAAAATCATGTAAATTTGGATGATGATCCTAATGAATTAATGGAATTGTCTTTTGGTTACTTTTCAACTTGTGTACAAAAGTTAATTCATTAAGGACATTTGCCAAAATAAATGCCAAAAGATAAATTACAACTTTTTGAAAAGTTATGGGATGTTAAAAGTCGAACTCCCAACTCGAAAGCGGGTCTCAGATTTGGTACAGTATGACCAGTTGATGATTCATAATCTTGCATGGTTGTTGTTAATGGATCGGGAGAGGATTACCTCAATGTGGAGGATGACTCTACAGATTAGCTAATAGAAGATGCTCTGCCAAAATTTGAAGAAGAAATTAAAAGAACTATCAATGAATTGAAGAAAATTAACCTCGGGACGGAAGAACAGCTTCGACCTATATTTATAAGTTCCTTCTCAACGATGAAGAATTTATAAAGTTGATTAAACTGTTAACATAATTCAAAGATTGCTTCGCATGGATTTACGATGAGATGGCAGGATTGTCAACAGAAGTTGCAGTTCATAAATTTGGGGTGGACAAAAATATAACTCCAGTAAACAAGCTTCAAGAAGAATGCGCCTCAAAATAGAGCAGCAAGTCATTGCGGAGGTGAAGAAATTAATAGAAGCTAACTTTGTAAGAGAAGAGGAATACCCCACGTGGTTGGCTAACATTGTACCTGTTAAGAAGAAAAATGGACAAATCCATGTTTGTGTCGACTTAAAAAATTTGAACAAAGCCTGTCCAAAAGATGAATTTCCGTTACTGATACCGGAAATGTTGGCGGAAATCGCTTCGACATATGAAATTTTCTCTTTTATGGATGGATCGTCTAGGTACAATCAAATCAAGATGGCTCTCGAGGACACAACGCTTACAACATTTTGAACACTGATTGAGATCTTTTGCTACATAGTGATGCCATTTGGTGGAGTGACATATCAACAAGCTATGACAAAGATTTTTGGTGATCTCATTCACAACCAAGTGAAATGCTAGGTGAATGATTTGGTCATCAGAAGTAAATGAAAAATAGACCATTTGTACGATTTGAGAATCGTGTTCGAACGGTTATGATGATATGACTTTAAAAAGAATCCCTTAAAGTGCACCTTTGGCATTACCTCTCAGAAATTTCTAAAATTTATTGTTCATCATCGGGGAATCGAGATCGACCCGGATATGATTAAAGCTATTTTGGAGATGCCTCCTCCCAAAACCTTGAAACAACTACGTTCTTTTCAAGAGAAGTTGGCATATCTGAGATGCTTTATTTCTAATCTCTCAGGTAGGTGTGAGCTCTTCTCGGCATTAATTAAAAAGGACACCAAATTTGTTTTGGAAGAGAAATGTAGCGGGCCTTTGAGGATGTTAAACAATATTTAATGACACCTCCTGTTTTGGCAGCCCCTATCCCAAGGAAACCTTTATTACTTTATACCACGACCTTAGATGACTCTCTTGGAGCCCTTTTAGCAAAAGTCAATGACGAGAGTAAAGAAAACACACTATACTACTTTTTTCTTTGTCTAATACCGATGGAACTAAGGTATCCTCCTATTAAGAAGCATTTTCTAGCTTTAATTTTTGTCGCCCAAAAGCTTAGACACTACATGCTTTCTCATAAGATTACCCTAATTTCAAAAGTTAATCTGTTACAATATTTTATGACCAGACCAACACTTTTCGGACGTCTAGCAAGATGATCAATGATTTTATTGCAATTTGATATAACTTTTGTTCCCCTCTGTGCTATCAAGGGACAAATTTTAGCAGACTTCCTTGTTGCACACCCACTTCCAACTAGGTCCCCTCTTAATGATGAGTTACCAGATGAATAAGTATTACAGATAGATTTCTCCAGTGCACAATACTGGGAGATGTACATCGACGAAGACTTATCAGCCAAAAAAGACAAAGGATCAGAAACAGTTATAACAGGAAAAACAGGGGTTGAATTGATCTCTATAATACTAGATAAGGGGATGTTGAGGTTCTCATACCACCTGACAGAGCTTTGCAAAAACAATGAAATAGAATATGAAGCCTTAATTACCGGGTTGGAGTTGGCAATCTCAATGGACATAACAGATATTGCCATCTATGACGCTCTCAGCTCGTCATCCAGCAAGTTGCTGGACAGTACAAGATTTTAAAGCTTAGATTAGCAAAATACCATCAATATGCAAAGAAACCACTTGAGAAAATTCCTAATGTAACTTTCTACCGGATTCCTAGGGGAGGTAATGCCCATGCTGACGCTCTAGCAAAACTTGTAAAAGAATTGGCATGTCCCCTGAAGGATTCCATTGACATTACAAAACAATGGAGATAGATTTATCTAGAGTCGACCTCTATAATCTACACAAGCTTGGAAAAGAAAAAGAAATGATGATTGTGGTTGCTGATATCAATCAAGATTGGCACAAGCAATTAATAGAATATTTGCAAACCAAAAAGCTGTCAGAGGAAAAATCAGCAGCACATCACATCATAAGAAGGGCTATGTCATATGCCTTATTGGGTGATGTCCTCTATAGAAGATCATTCAATAAGATGTGGCTACGATGTTTAAGCAAAGCAAAAGCACAAAATATTATCAAAGAAGTACACGCTGGATTGTGTGGCGCTCACCAATCAAGGTCAAAGATGAAAATGAAGATCAAACGACTCGGATATTATTGGCCGGCAAAGATGTCTGACTGTATGGATACAACCAGAAAATGTCACCAGTGCCAAGTGCATGGGGTGGTCCTGCACCAACCCCTGAATGTGCTACACCCAAACGTTGCCCCGTGGCCATTCGAGTGTTAGGTCACAACATAGTAGATCCAATAGACCCTCCGTCTTCCAAAGGACACATATTTATGCTTGCCGCTACAAATTACTTTTCTAAATAGGTAGAGGCAATGTCGTTACGGGAGGTTACGACACAACACGTCATTCAATTCTTCAAAAGCCAAGTCGTCTACTGTTTTGGAGTTCCGCGTAGAATAATATCCGATAATGGGACATCCTTCAAAAACATCAAAATTAACAATTTCATCAAATGACACAAGATAGACTGGAAATACTCTACAATTTACTTTACTAGGGCAAATGGCTTGGCTGATGCCTTCAACAAGGCACTGATAAAGATTTTGAAGAAGACACTGGATGAAAATAAAAGAGATTGGCATAACAAATTGCTAGAAGCCTTGTGGGCCTACCAGACGACATTCAGGACTCCCACTCAGTGCACACCCTACATGCTCGTGTATGAGTCCAAGGCCGTACTACCATTAGAATTTCAGACGCTGTCTGTCAGAGTCACTGTCTCCAATCAACTGACAACAGAAAAAAGTGCAAAACTCAAACTTGAGGAATTAGAAAGTCTCGAAGGAAAATGACTAGAAGCTTTATCAAGTAAAGATGGTACAAGCTCAAGATAAATTGGTCTGCCCAAGGATATTCAAAGTTGGTGACCTCGTACTCATGCTCAAAAGGCCTATTCTAGTACGCCGCAAGAGAGTTGAAAAATTTGAGCCAACTTTGGGGGAACCATTTTTTGTGGAAAAGGTGTACATAGGAGGAGCCTACCAGCTAGTAGATTTTTGGGGTGAAAGACCAATGATGCCAATCAATGGACGATACCTGAAGGCATACTATGCAACTTAACATTGCTTGATATAAAATTTTGAAACTTTGATCGTCATGGGGTTATTTATTTTGCCAAACTTCTGTGACAGGGTCCAAATTTTCTGATAAAGTTAACCTCAATATAATGAAATTTTTCTTTAAAATTACATACTTTAGTTTTTCTCTTTTCTACCTTTAAATTTGATATTCTACTAAATTAAATAAAATACATACATAAATGAATAATTTTCTCACTAATGTAAACTAAAATTTTCTTTAATAAATACTTTGTTTTGTTCTTGTTCCTACTAAATTTCAGCGCACTGATGTTTTTTCTGTCGCCTGCAGAGAAAATGTCAAGATAGAGTCTTATTTTTGCTTTTAAAGATGGCTAGAACCTCGCACTGAACGAGGAAAGGGTGTCGCAGGGTGGCACCATAGACTTTGACGTGGACTTTGGTCAAGTCAACATGGACTATAAGGGGTCCTCTGATGGATGTGGTTAGCAGTTAGAAAAAAGTAGGGCTATCATCACTACTAAGGTAAGCACCAGAGATAATTCCTCACTAAAAGGGAAAATGTAATAGTACAATAAGACCCGATGGAGGGGACTAGTCGCATGCCATCTATGATAGCTACACCAACCAGGGGCCTGATCACTGCTAATGATGAAAGACCACCAAATGCAACACTGCGGAGAACTGAGCGTAGAAACGCCAACTGCCGAAAATATAGGGCTTTCTTACGTGAAGAAAGAAGATGCGAGAAGGAGGAGGAAAACTTGCTCACCGCTATCCCTGAGGGGAATATCTACAATCAAAGCATGAAAGAGACCTCTTCTACCCTAGCTGCTATAGACGATGAGTCTGAATTCGCTATAGAACCAAAGATACCATGAGTTTCAGATGTTCTTTGTACTGGTTACCTGACATTCAATGCTGAGATATTTATACGTACACCAACTATAGGGGCATTTGTGGAGTTCCCAGACTGCAACGTACTTCACCTGGAGTGCTACAATAATTTGGAGGAGTACGCATCCACTGACAATGGATTTCTGACCGCTGATCACTCGATAGGGGAACCGTATATCATGTTGGATACAGAGCCGTATATCCTACTGGACACAGAGTCATACATTCCGTTGGAGGCAAAGACAGCACCAACTTGGATTCCTACTGACATTGAAATGAGGGAGTACCCTCGACAGCCGCAGATCGACAGCACAACAGAATACTACAAAATGAGTAAAGTAAACAAAAGGAAGTTTGAATTCTATGAAAAAGTTCAAGAAAGATTCATCAACATACTAAAAGGCTTGGAGCTATACACCACAGTCTTCTCTGAAAGCAATGAAAGAAGTATTCTTGACAGCATTTTTGATCTAAGAGATAGGGGTTGAGTAGGCATTCTGATGGAAAGAACCTATTCTGAGCCATGTAAATGGATGCGTTGAAAGGGCAGGATCACCATACAATGTGGCTGTTGTTAAAACTTCACTAAAGATAGACAAGGAAATCTCCTAGAGATTTTGAGACACGATGAGGTGGACCCACTACCTCCCATAAAATGGATGATTAAGAGAATGGTCTGATGGAGCATACTTCCAGCCGACTATATTTCTAACAGCTGTATCATCAAGATATAAGGTGAGGGTGACTGAATACCCTCACATATTGACTATCACGACTTTGTGATACCTTTTTGCACGGTCTCTTTCATGAGAAAAAAACAACATTTTATTTGGAAAATAAATAGATTTCGTTGGCTCTGATGAGTTCAAAGGATCCGTGGAAATTCCGCTACCCGTGGGTTCAATGCTAGTTCTTAAAGGAAACAGAGCAGACATCGCTAAACATTGCATTAGGGGTACGATGTCATAGGGTGTCTATAACTTTCTGAAGGATGGATGATAGCAAAATTCTATATGGATTCTAGCCAAATCCAGAGTTGGAAGAGCTACTACCTTATGAGCTATCAGAGGGTTGCACCTCTAAGCACATGCAAAGGGAGCTCTTGTCCTGGAGCATGCTTTAGTAGGTCGCTCGATCAGGAGCTCGCCCCACCAGAGATAGACAATCAGAGGACACCTTTTTACTGTAATTCAACACAACAGATATGATGATATATCTATTAGATATGCTTAACTTGTGATATGTAATAAGCATGAGATATTTTCAGATGTACTTTGATGCATTCAGCATATTGTACCTTTTGAGACTTTGGCTTGTACTTAATCTATAACACTTGTTGAAGCAAATTAATGAAATCTCTTTCAAAATTTTGTACGGTTGTTCACTTGTCCTTTTTGTGCGATGGATAAAAGCCACGGAACCATACGTTGGTTCGGGACTACAATGAACAAAGAACAAAACAACAAAAATTTGATGATAATAAAATTCAATAAAAAAATATTGTAATAAATAATAATAAAAAAAACTCTCTTTAAAAAATTCTACCAACTAAAATTGAATTTTGAAAACATATTTTGATAATCAATTGTGATAAAAACAACAAGAAAAGAAAATAAATCTGTTGGGTTCATTCTCTCGATTTCGAGGTCTCTTACTTTTTCCTCGCGCAGCATGATTATTTTTTTCTGCACTAATTCTCTTCACATCCTCACGAAATTTCACAATAGCACAAAGCCTCACAAAATTCCACATATCTTCCTCAATAATGTCAATCTTTTTACATGACACATATCTACGTGTTCAACACTGTAAACTCTTTCTAAATTTCAATTCTCATTTTGGGATCAGTCCCTAACTTTTGATTCCCTTCTTTTGAGATCGGTCCCTAATGTCTGTTTCCCTTCTTTTGAGGTCAGTCCCTAACTTCTAGTTCTCTTTTTGAGATTGATATCTAAATTTCAATTCGCATTTTAGGATCAATATCTAACTTCTGATTCCCTTCTTTCGAGGTTGGTCCCTAACCTCCGATTCTCCTTTTGAGATTGATACCTAAATTTCAATTCTCATTTCGGGATCAGTCCCTAACTTATGATTCCCTTCTTTCGAGGTAGGTCTCTAACTTTCGATTCTCTTTTCGAGATTCATACTAAAATTTCAACTCTCATTTTGAGATTAGTTCCTAACTTTTGATTCCCTTCTTTTTTAAGATTAATATCTAAATTTTGATTCTTATTTCGGGATCAGTCCCTAACTTCTGATTCACTTCTTTCAAGGTCGATCCCTAACTTTCGATTCTCTTTTTGAGATTGATATCTAAATTTTGATTCTCATTTCGGGATAAGTTCCTAACTTCTAGTTCCTTTTGAGGTCGGTCCTAACTTCCAATTCTCCTTTTGAGATTGATCCTTAAATTTCAATTCTCGTTTTAAGATCAGTCCCTAACTTTTGATTCCCTTCTTTCGAGGTCGGTCTCTAACTTTCAATTCTCTTTTCGAGATTGATATCTAAATTTCAATTCTCATTTTAGGATCAGTCCCTAACTTCTAAATCCTTTCTTTCGAGGTCAGTCTAACTTCTGATTCTCTTTTCGAGATTGATATCTAAATTTCGATTCTCATTTCTGGATCAGCCCCTAGCTTCTGACTCCCTTCTTTCGAGGTTGATCCCTAACTTCCGATTTTCCTTTTGAGATTGATCCTTAAATTTCAATTCTCATTTCGGGATCAGTTCCTAACTTCTGATTCCATTCTTTCAAGGTTGGTCCCTAAGTTTCGATTATCCTTTGTAGATTGATTCTTAAATTTTAATTCTCATTTTGGGATCAGTCTCTAACTTCTGAATCCCTTCTTTCGAGGTTGGTCCCTAACTTTAGATTCTCTTTTCAAGATTGATATCTAAATTTCAGTTCTCATTTTAGGATTAGTCCCTAACATCTGATTCCTTTTTTTTTAGGTCAGTCCCTAACTTTTGATTCTCCTTTTGAGAGTGATCCTTAAATTTCAATTCTTATTTTGAGATAAGTACCTAAATTCTGATTCTTATATTTCAACTTTCTTTTTGAGATTGATACCTAAATTTCAATTTTTATTTTTAGATCATTCCCTAACTTCTGTTTCCCTCCTTTCAAGGTCGGTCCTTAACTTATGACTCTCTTTTTATGATTGATACCTAAATTTCAATGCTTATTTCGAGATCAATACCTAAATTCTGATTCCTATCTTTTAAGGTCAGTACCTAAATTCTGACTTTCTTTTGGTATTGATACATACATTTCAATTCCCACCTCAAGGACAACACCTACACACTGACTCCCATCCTCTGTAAGCACCTAAAATTCGATAACACAAACCCACTCTCCAATCCCCAGCGAGAGTTTCTACCTCCTGATTTTGATCAAATGTTCGCTTGCTAATTCCCCAGCAGAAAGAAATAGCACACACAATTCTAAACTCCTTCTATGTCTGTCAACTAAGGAGTTTGTTTTTGTTTTGTTGATCTTGTTGGTCAACACCAATACGCGTGGTGTGCTTACCCAGCACACCACACCTATTGGGGGTCCATTTGTTGACCTCATTTTTGGTTGAAGTTTAGTTTTCATTATTTAGTTGCCTAAGGTCTAGGCATAGGACTATTTAATTAACTATTCTTAGAAAACTAGATATGGAACCCTTGCCATTAGAAATTCTAAACTCCTCCTTGCTCAACTTGCAGTTCCACATATTGCTCCTAACCTTTAGCACTTAGTAGATGGCTCAGTATAAGGGAGCTCAAGATGAGCCCCCATAGGACTATCTGACCTTAAAGTTAGTTCTGGGTGTTATTTTGGAGCTATTTCACTCACCTAGACTCACTCTCACCAACAATCACTCACAACCCTAAACCCAAAATTTTTAACTTTGATCCCTTGATCTTTTGGGAGACTCATGCAAATGGTCCCCTAAACACACTAAACCTAGGTTGGGGTTTAGCTAAGACCAATACATAGAGCACCTAAATGGGGATTCCATTGGTCCATAATTCACATATGGTGGTTGGCTTCGCAATTTTACGAAAAATACCCAACTTGGCCTTTTGCCCCTAAATCTACCCAAATTACCTAAATGCCTTAAAACCTTAAATTTTGCCAAAAGTTCCCAAATTCACTCAAAATACCCAAATTTGTTCAAAAATCATTTCAAACCATTTAAAAATACTTAAATTACCCAAAATCACTCAAAAATTCTAAAATTACCAAAATACCCCCAAAACTGCCAAAATTACAGTAATGCCCTTGGCAAACCAAATTTTTCCAAAACCTCCAAAATCACTTCAAATGTCTCCAAAACCAATTTGAACACTTCAATTGAGCCCAATTTGGCCATTTTGACCATTTTGACCAAAACCCCCCAAATTGCCTTTAAATGCGCAATTTCCCCAAATTTACCTTAAGTGCCCATCAATTTGGACCCAATTTCCCTCAATTTCAATTCTAAACTCAAACAAATATTTCATTTCATCAATCCAAACCAAATCTACACTTAATTGGCTCATTATTTGAATTCAATCTTGATCTAAGTCAAACCCCCAATTTTGGCCATATGACTTAATCTCACCTAATTGAACCCCATAGCTTACTCAATTTGCCCAAATTTGGATTCTAAACTCTTCATAACATTCCTAAACACCAAATTAAACTTTTAATTGGCCTTGGTGAAGCCTCAATTTCACTTAATTTTAATCTAAGTCCAAAAATCCCCAAATTTAACCCAAATTGAATACATCTCCAAATTCTACCATATTGAATGCCATAACCCCAAAATTGGCACCCAATTTATGTTGAAAGGGCTTCATGGAATTCCTATAGAACATTTTAAATAATCAATTTGAACCTCACCCAACTTTAGCCTAACCTAGACCTAAGTCTAGTTCAACATGCCCAAATTGACCAAAATCCTAAAATCCTTCAAATTAAGCTTCAAATTGGACTCAAAATCACTTCAATCCTTTACCAATAATCTTCATAGCAATCATATACACAATTTTGATCAATCAATTGGGCTCAAAGTCATGGCTAGACAGTACCAATCCCAACTCTTAGCCATTTGGACCCAAATTGGACCCATGCACCAAAATTAACATAGCCATCTCAAAGACACAAAATTGATGACTCCACAACCACTAAACACACTCTATTGACCAAGCTAATCCCCCTTGGACCAGCCATGGTGAGCTATGGACCATTGACTCCCTAAATTAAGGATTTATGCCCATTTATGGGCCTTAACCAAAAATCTTCTTCATCATCACTTGCCATTGAGAGTTAATTATAATTAACCCTCCCATTGGCTTACCTGACCTCCTGGCCACCTCCCCTGGCCCTTCCGGCTGGCCTAGTGGCCGAAAAACACCAAAACTGAGAGGCCCAAGCCAAAATTCAAACCCAAACTTACCCATCTGAGCTGGGCAATTCCAATTGGCTTTAGCACTTCAAAACCCTCCACCTAAGCACTATTTTGCACCCCTCAATTGGCCATGACAGCCACCCTAGGCCATTTTATTTAAACCTCACCTCCATGGACAAGAAAAGGAGAGTTAAAATTTGCTTAAGGAAACTCTGCCAAATTGCTCTCAGAGACTCCCTAGGACCTCGTCAATTCAAGCTCACCATTTTCCCCTATTGATCCCCACTATGGAAGCTCAATTTTGGGCTCGAATTTCTGCTAAAATTAGGATAAAACTCCCCATAGTTCCATAGCTCACCATACTTCAATTACTTGTGCCCACTCCATCCCCACTGTGAGAGAAGTTGATTCCCCACAAAAGCCCCCTCTGGAATAGCCTCTAGCTTAGCTCTAGACCAACACCTGAAAACCACCTTGATCGAATTTATACCTAAACAATTCACTAAGGCTTGGGACTTCATTCAGAGGTTTGTTGGGAGCAAACAAAGCTACCACAATGATCTGATTGAACCCCCCCTCTCAGACAAATGTATTGAACCCTAACCTTAATCTGAGCTTATTTTTACTTTCCATATGTATTTACTATATTTTATGCCATATAATCAGTATATATAGGTTTTTCTTGAGTAGATGAAGGGTTAGAAACAAACCCCATGCAATTTGGTTGAGTCTAGGCCAAGGTCCTAAGATTTTAGAGACGGCTCACGGGCTAGGCCACTTGGGGACGATAATGGAGAGCCGTCCAATCGCGCGTGTGTTCAACAGATGAAGGAGATCAAGCCAGACATATCCATGGTGCATAAAGTACGGTCCACGTGGAGGCTACATGGCTGGCGGCGTTAATTGGCGGAGCAACGCGTGGAGCCTTAGGAGCAGACGAGGATGAGTTGGCGCAGCGTGGATAAGTAGAAAAATATGGAATTTTGAATTATTTTAAATGCCTAAACTTCAAAAATCCATATCTTTCTCTAGAAAAATAATAAAAATAAAAGAAAAATTTCCGCTTGCTCAGAGAACACAGGAAAATAATGTGGACCAAAAACAAAAATTATTTTTCAAATATATTATTTTAATTCTCCATGGCTTAAAATATTTCACCATAGCTTGAAACTTTGATGGTTTATTCCCCATCACAGAGGAGATGCTCTCTAATTTATCCAAGTTCAGAGAGCATCTCTATGCTTCTACCCCTAATTTTCAAGCTAAGGTGAACATTTTGGCTTATTTTAATTATATAAATCAAAATATCACTTGAAAAATTATGAGAACAATTTTAGTAAGTTTCCTGTGGTCAGACAAGTCTAGGAAAAATATTGTGATGCTTTGAATCATTTTGTAAATTTCTATACTTAGTTAAATGTCAATATCTTGTATTAATTTGTGTAAATTAAATACATATAAAAAATTAACAAAATCAACTCCACATTGTTCATAAAAACATATCTACCCACTATAAAAAATTGAAAATTGTTTCGCTTAGTTTAAGCTCTAAAGTGAATTTTTTAAGAAAGCCTGTATTTTTGTACAAAAAAAAATTATAATAAGATAAATATACTTGGAAAAATCATGAAAAGTGGTTTGCTGAGTTCCTTGTGATCAGAAACACTTAGAAAAAATAAAATTTATTTTTGGTAAATTACTTGATTTTGAGCCTCATTTTTTAATTTAAAATAATTTAGAATANCACCCACTGTAAAAATTTGAAAATTATTTGGCTTATTTTAAGCAAAAAAGTGAATTTTTTAAGAAAGCTTGTATTTTTGTACAAAAATAATTATAATAAATTAAATACACTTAAAAAAATCATAAAAAGTGGTTTTCTGAGTTCCTTGTGATCGGCAACAATTAATAAAGATAAAATTTATTTTTGGTAAATTACTTAATTTTGAGCCTCTTTTTTTAATTTAAAATAATTAAAAATAAATAAAAATTTCAAAACAGCAACAGCAACAACAAAGCCTTAATCCCACTACGTGGGGTCGGCTACATGAATCCTTTTTCTCCATTGCATCCNTAGAATAAAAAAAATTCCAAAAATACAAAACAATTTCAAAATGTCGCTAACTATTCTCTGATCACTTCGGACTCAATAAAATATTTTTCCTAATTTTCCTAAGTTAAAAAAAAAATTTAAAAGCTTAAAAATGAATTTTTCTCACTAAAATAATTATAATAAATAAATTAAAAATTACAAAATATAAAATTTGATTCTCTGAGTTTTTTCAACTCAGAGAAGTCTAATAAAAATATAAAAATAATTTTTGTAATTAAAACACTATTTTATATTTAAAATAAATCATGAAAATTGATCTAAACTAAAAAAATAAAAATAAAAATTTAATTCAAAAAATCATGAAATTTTACCTAAATATTTCTCGGACCTAAGGAATCTTATGATAATTTTTTTCATAAATAAAAACTTTATTTGGGAGGTTAAATAAATCACCTTTTGAAAACCTTATTTTCCGGATTTAAATAATTATCTAAATTAAATTAAATTTTAAGAGGTTTACATATCCTCCTCTAACATTTTAATTACCTCATGGATATAATACTCTAAACCCTCAAAATCATTTGAGTTGTGTTTAAAGAGATGAGGTAAAGTGCCCCAAGGGCAAAGTGGTAATTATATGACTTTGGTGCTTTAATAAAAAACTTAGAATTATGAAAGGGAAATGCATTTTGATTTTATTAAACATTTTTGGATGATTGAAATAAAATGGGGCTAAAAGGTAGAAACTCATTCAGCACCCTTGCACAACATCAACTAAAAGCATAATTCTCCTAATCTTCATGACTTGGAAGTCAATTAAAGATTAAATGATTCCTAAGGGGCTTAAGCTGGAAGCTGATAATTTACTTTTTTTAAGCCCAAAGTTGAGGATGATGTGATCATTTAATAAGGATATATATCAGTTAAATCAAAACTTTGAAAGTCACCATTCCACTCATTATGATCGTTAAAGGCTTGGTAGCGACATAGGTTCAATGTTTAAACTCAAGTTGATTGGATTTAGAAAATGATATGATTGGTGATTAACATCTTTAAGCACTACAAGCTTGACTTTCACTCTGAGCACCACAATCTTAAATGACTCAAACACGCCTTAAGAGAACCCACTCACATAACTTTTAAATGAAACACCAATCGACTAATCGAGTATCCTATCCTTGGGTCAATTAAATTGTTAAGCTTCACTGAGCAATGGGGTAGCCACACTCTAGCCTTAGATGATTATTGGAACATTATGATAAAATCAAAATGAACTCGGGATATTTCAAGAGACATTTAAACTGATCTAGGGCCACACCTTGAACATTATGAAATCTATTGGATATTCTAAAGGGCAAATTGGACTTGTCATAATTTGTTCTAAAACTATCCACTAGGATCTTGTGAGGTTCAACAAAATCATAACTTGGGGTTTGGTAGCTAAACCTTCATCTACTCTTACAACTTAAACCTTCTTGCAATACTTGCAAGTACTAACCTTTCAGGTGGTGGAACGAGAAGACTCGACATGTACACTTTTAAATTAATACATTTACCTTCTTGTACTTCTTATTTCAAACTTTTATGTTAAACAACGATGTCCCAATGCATGAAAACCTAAAACTGCTAGGATGGCCACCAAACGAAAACTAAAACTAAAATCAACCAAGATAAAATTCACCGCCACAATAATCAAAATATAAGACAACTCAATATTTAATCACAAACATTACAAAACAACAATTGCAACTAAATTAAGATGTCTCTATCGGACGATCGAGAATCCCTCGGAGGAGGTAACTGACAGCGACTTTTTATATGCAAGAATTTATGAACCCAGATTTATATATTTATAATGATTTTGTAAAGACACAATTTCAAACGCAAGTATACGTATCGCTCAAGTAATACAGGGCTCTAGTGGACTCCCGTCTATCGATCCCACATCGAAGCGAGGTAAGAGGTCTTTAGTCAAATCCTAGTCTACTACAATTAGTCCGTAGTTAGGAATGTCAATTAAAATGATGTTTTATCTATCAACTACTCCTAAATGCAAGTGTTAAATGTAAAGANATGCTTTTACAGTTTACAATACATTCTTTTCCTATATTTTCCTTACTGCGCCTTTTATTTATAAACTTGCATGCTAAAATAATAATGTCATCTTGTATGTCAAAACTAAAAACTTTAGGATAGTCACAAAACTGAAAGTGAAACCATAACTAAAATCAATCAAGATAAAATTCACCCTCACAATATTCAAAATATAAGATAACTCAAAATTTAATCACAAACATTACAAAATAACAATTTCAATTAAATTAAAACAACTCTATCGGATGATCGGAAATCCCTCGGATGAGGTAACCTACGGTTGCTAACGAGATTTCCCACAGTCTAAATGAAAGTAAAAAATTCATTAAATTGAGTTTAGTAAATTCATTCAGACTAAGTGAATCTGAAAGAAAATAGTAGTGTCAAAACGAGGGAACCACATGATCCTAACCTATGTCGCTCTAACCAACTTTAATATGCTCAATAATATTTAAAGAACCATAACAATAGGGACATTTAATTTGAGATCATGACCTAACACACTAGAAAACATGACTTCTAAAACATTATCTTTTTCTCATCTCTTCAATTGACATTTCTAAAACTAAAACCTACTACTTCATTGAGGAGCTAGGAGCTTTCCTGTGGGCAGCATTCTACAACAATGATCTATAACAACAAGAGGATTTACAACAACATATCTTCTCGTTAGAATTAAAAAACAATTCATAGGACTTCAAGGTTGTTTGCTTATGCAAACATAAATCCTCAATTTATCTTTAGGCCTTTGTATAACTCTGCTATACAATTTAAGCCCTAACCTGCTTTAGGATTCTGAGATTGTCATCTGTTACGACCTAAATCCTCATATCTTCCAGGCTATTTGTGTGATTATTTTACATGAATGTAAGCCCTAATTAATAAAATTGGCAGGATAAAATATTCATAAATTATAATCTCCAAAATGAAAGCCAAACAGAATAGAGTTTGGGAAGTCATTGAGGTTCTCCTCATAATCTATGACATCCCCTAGTTCTTCCTCCTTTGGATTCCAAAAATAATAATAATAATAAAATGTTAAAAATTTGAGTCATTCCCCTTTCACACCTCTTTGCCTGATCTCGTTGAAAAGTCATATTCCTTTGAACTCCTTGAAGATAATATCCTCTGATTTTTATAGAGAGTTTTCTTAGGTGACTTCGATTGTCTAGGATGTAATTAATTATAGGGGCTTGCCCTTATAGGAAGCATTTCCAAACCTAGCTTAATATAAACCCTATTTAATCCTTCATATTAAATAGGAGAACTTGTCGGCTTATAATAAAAATGGTTTCACAGACTTAACGGATGTCATACAATCTTTAATTTATTTGATCGAGCCTTACAAGTAAGTGATCTGTTTATTCTTCAGGATGAATGCATTACTTGTGGTATTATGCTCATTTATTTAAACTACTGGGATATGAGATCAGTCTGGTCTTGTATTTTCCAAAACCCAAAATAATATTTTTCAAAATGATATGTATTAAATTAAATTAAAATGGGTGTTAGGATATCCATCATAGCAGCCGAAAACATCACAACTCCTCAACTTTTTAGTGCCAACATATAATAAATCTTAAAGTTTAAATAAGACTTTATAAAAATTAAAATTTTTCTTTCTAAAAATTTCTATTGAAAATTTTGTAAATTTCTGTAATGATTCCCAGCAACGATGCAAAAAACTTGATCCCGAAATTCTATATATATGTAAAATGCAATGTATGTGATTATGTGTTTAATCTCCTTAATAGTGATTCATAATTTGCAACAAAGCCAAAAACTTAATCCAAAGCAAAAGCAAGGTAAATATTTCACTGTGAAGCAAACAAGATTACAACTATAATATTTAAATATGGGATACTACTCAAGTATGCGCATCGTTATTAAGTAATATAAGACTTTTTGATTAAGCCCCGAATATTGAACCCACAGGGAAAATAACAATATGCACTTTAGAAATTTAGAAATTTTATATGACAAAAATCTACTTAACAAAATATTCTTACTTAAAATTAAGATGTTATAATAGGAATGAAAATTCAATTCTTTTTGTAATTTTTGGTTTATGAAAATAAAGTAAGTGACTAATTAACTTAACTAACTACTTGCAAGATAAAAGTTATATAAATAAAATATCTTTTTCTTTATCATGAATCAGTAATAAATATAGAAATTCTGTTGTGAAAGTATGCTAAATGTGTTGTGTCAAATATGAGCAATTATATTCTTTATCATTACTAGAGATGTTATAAAGAACATTGGCTGATTTATACTTTGAATAGTCTTGAAGACCGGTTCGATAGGGAAGATAGCAGCTCTCACTATAGAGTTCCATCTTCTCTTTCTACCTGGGGGCTAACATCTCGTATCAAAACCTAAAACAATAAATCAAATTGGGGGCTTTAACCTATCACTCTAAAGTCCTCTAATTCTACACCCTGAAAAGTTTATTTCCTTATTTATACTCAACACCATGAACTACATTCTCATTCATGAAATCAATATGTGATTTTAAAAATTTGTTGACTGAGACAATACCATTTTGAATCTTACATGTTCTCGCAACAGGTATTAATATCTTAATTGACCAAATAAAGAGGTAAATTAAGTGTAAGGTTTCAAATCATCACAACTTCTTCCAACATTGAAGTCTAATGCTTCACACAACATCATTTAAACACTTAATCACTTATCATCTTAAGGAAAAAGATAAAGAAAACTACTCAGAATCCATGGAGAAAACCCAACCACACATGAGTTTCAAAGTAGAAATCATGAACACAAACAAGAAATCTAGAATAAAACCAAGTGTAGTCACAAGAATAAACACTTATCTCAAATCCTCTCCACGAAATTTCTTGAAGTTCCTTTGAATTCTCTTCCTTCACTCATAATACAAACTAACACTCAAAATAAAAAGAAAATGGTCTGCGGTGGTAGCAATGGATTATGGTTACTTGGAAGAATGATGGTTGTGAAATCTAATGGGTGGCTGGCTTCTTCTCTTGGATAACCTAAGTCTTTTCTTATAAAAATCCATGGGGTGCCTTGGTGTCTCTTTAAAAAGATGTCTTCACTCAATGAATCTTCTAGATATTGCCTTCTTAAAATCCAATTGAATGAATTTTCGTGTCTATGGGATATTTCCCACATTTTTATCAAGGGTTGCTTCAAACACCACTTCAAAAATTCATTCAAATTTAATAAATCATCCCATAACTACTTCTGACGCTTAAGTGTGGGGTACCTGGTGCTTAGGCACGACTCTCGGCGCATATGCGTGAATCTTGGGCACTTAGGCGCCTCAGTTCATTTTTGCACCTTTCTTCATGTTGGCTCCAAATTTGACCCTTTTTCACTCCTTTTAGCATTTCATCCATTTAATTGTGTCTGAAAGAAAAACACATAAATACCTTTCATTAAAGCGCAATATCTCAAAAATAAGTATAAAAATGTGTATAAAAATACTATATATTTTAGGTGTATCACCAACCCATGTAGACTCACAACTGGACCCAATCCAGTTGAGGTCAAGCCTAGGCCCCAATCAATTTTGACTTAGCTCATGTTTAAATAGGGGTTGCTCTATGTCTAACCAAAATTAGACCTAAACCAAGCCCAAACCCTTTAAGTCTAACCCACATTAGACTTAACCATAGCTCAAGCCCTTTTAGGTCTAACCCAAATTAGACCTAAAATCAACCTAAACCCTACCAGGTCTAACCAAAATTAGACATAGTTTAACATAAACTATCCTAAGTTTAATCCAACCTAGACTTAGTCCAGTCCAAACCCAATTAGGTTTAACCTAACTTAGATCTAGTTCAGCTCAAACCCACTAGGTCTGACTTAACTTAGATCCAATCCAATCCAAGCCTTTATTAGGTCTAACCTAACATAGACATAGTTTAACCTAAATTTTTTTAGGTCTAACCCAAATTAGACCTAATCCTAACTTGCATTTTATTAAGTTTAATTCAAATTAGACTTAATTCCAACCTAAGCATCTTTAGGTCTAAACCATCCAACCTAAACCATTTTAGGTCTAAATCATATTAGACCTTTCTCAACTGAAATCCTCTTAAGTTTAGCCTAAACTAGACTAGCATAACTCAAACCTTTATTGATCTTACTTCACTTAGACCTAGTCCAATTCAAACCCTATTAGGTCTAACCTAACTTAGACCTAATTTAACATAAATTCTTTTAGGTCGAACCCAGACTAGACTAAATCCTAATATAAATTGTTCCAGGTCTAACCAAAATTAGACCAATTTACAACATGAACCATTTTTAGGTGTAACCCAAATAAGACTTAGCTCAACCTAAAATCTCCTAAGTTTAGCCTAACTTAGACTTTGCACAACTCAAACCCAACTAAGTCTAACCTAACATAAACTTAGTTCAACTCAAGCCACCCTTGGTCTAACCAACTTATACCTAGTCCAGTTTAGACAACCTCTTGGTCTAGGCCAAATTAGACCAATTCAACTAAATCACCGGGTCAACTTAACTTAACTAGGCTTAACCCAATTCAACTGAATCACTGGGTCAACTTGAACTAACTCGGGTTAACCCAATCTAACTAAATCTCTAGATCAACCAACCTATTTCGGGTTAACCCAATTCAACTGAATCACTTGGTCAACCCAACCTATTTCAACTGAATCACCGGGTCAACTCGACCTAAATCTCGTTAACCTAAATCAACTGAATCTTTGGGTCAACCTGTCCTAACTTGGGTTAACCCAAATTAACTGAATCTCAGGGCCAACTTGACCTAACTCGGGTTAAATCAAATCAATTGGTTCAACGGGTTGACCCAGCCTAAATCCGGTTAGCCCAAATCAATGGAATCTCCAGGTCAATCTGAACTAACTTGGGTTAATCCAATTCAACTGAATCTCAGAGTCAACTACACCTAACTTGAGTTAACCCTATTCAACCTAACTCAAATTAACCCATTAAACTGAATAGTCGAGTTAGCCCAACCTAACTCATGTTAACCCAATTCAATTGTCAATGGGTCAACCTAACCTAACTCGATTAACCCTATTCAACTGAATCATCAGTTCAACTAGACCAAACTTGAGTTAACCCAAATCAACTGAATCTCCCAGTCCACCTGTCCTAACTCCGGTTAATTCAAATCAATAGAATGTCTGGGTCAACCCGACCAAACTCAGGTTGACCCAATTGAATTGATTCACAGGGTCAACTTAACCTAACTCGTGTTAGCCCAAGTCAACAAAATATTTGTGTCAATGTGACCTAACTCTAATTAACATAAATCAACTAAATCTCCAGGTCGGCTTGACCTAAATCTGTTTAACCCAAATCAACTGATTCACTGTGTCAACCTAACCTTACTTTGGTTAACTTAATTCAACTGAATCATTGGGTCAACCTAAACTTACTCGGGTTAACTTAATTTAAATGAATCATTGGGTCAACCTAACCTAACTTGTTAACCTAAATGAACTGAACCTTTAGGTTAACCTAAAAGAATTGAACCTTCGGGTCAACCTGACCTAACTTGGGTGAACCCAATTCAACTGAAACCTAGGTCAACTTGACCTAACTCGGGTTAACTAGAATTAGCTTGAATATCTCGAGTCAATCCGGCTTAACTCAGGCCAACCCGATATAAAGCTCAACATTAAACTTAACTTAGGTTCAATTTGAACCGAGTTTAACTGATTTAAGTCTAACTCAACTTAGGCCTAATTCAATTAAAAGTTAAATCAAACCGTAATTGTCATAGACTTCATCTAAGTATAACTTAAGTTAGATCTGACACTACTCAGGAGGATTAACTTGAGTCAACCCAGCTTACCTCGGGTAACTTAAAGTTAACTCAACTCGATTTGGATTGACTTAGTCCAACCCCAAGTTATTCCTAATTCATTATGCTTGGTTTAACCACCTGTCAAACTAAGCTAGCCTTGGTCAATCCTTTTAAACTGTGCTTGAGTTAAACTAGTTTGAAGTTGACTCATGGTGAACTTGTGCTAACTCAGATTAGCTAGGAATTCACTCCAGATCAATTTAACCTAAATCAACCTAATTTGAACTCAACTCAGATCTAGGTCACTTGAAGTTAAGGAGTGTTTGACTTCTCATTCAAGAACAAAGCACACTTAGCCTCATACAGGGACAATTTGGGCCAATGGACGAACAAATATAAAAGTCACGACATAAACTCCACCCTAAAAGACACTAAAACTTAAAAGTTATCCATAAAATTTAACCTGGTTTGAGAAGGTATTTTGGAGGAGGCAACCCATGATTGCTAACAAAATATCTTCCAGTCACTTGTTACTAATTAAATTGCAAACCCTAATGACCCCATGATGACGGAACAACTGGGTCATTCCAAACATAAAAAATAAAAAAAGAAATATGACAAAAAAATCTAATCAACTAATAAAACTTAAGAAACGTAAAATTTTCAACTCCTAAAATCTGAAAAAGATATTAAAACTTAAATAAAACCTTAATGAAAAAATATCACCGAGCACAACTTGAACCCCACTAAATGGGTCTACGTGGATCTCCTAGGCGTGTTGACCTCACTTTTGGTTGAGGTCTAGAAATTTCTTTAGTAGCCTAGGTCTAGCTATAGGACTTTCCTATTGACTAGTCTTAGAAAATTAGAAAAGGTACCCCATCATTAGAAACTCAAAACTCTTCTTTTTTACTCAACTTGAAATTCCACATATTGATCCTAACCTCTAGCATTTAGTAGGTAAGATCATTATAAGAGAATTCAAGAAGAATCCCNNNNCGGCTTTAGGGTCAATCCTGGGTGTTGACTTGGAACTAGGATACACCATATCTTCACAATACATTAATNNNNTACAAATTCTCTCAAAATCCCCTCTCCAATCTCTCCAAAAGGGTAGAAATCTACATTTTTACTCCTATTCTAAGAAACCTAAACTTTCTCCACACTTTTCCTAACATTCCTCTCATATAAATCCCCCTTTTTCTAACCTAAATTCGTTCTTTGAAAGGATAGGGATGAAGTTTGAAGAGTTGCCACAAGCACCCTTCCAAAAAGCGTCAAAATACATAGAATTTCAGCCCATAATCGCCAAAAGTCGGTCCATAGTCGTCCCGGGCGCTGTCGGCGAGCTTTTCTGTCATTTTTTCGATCTTCTCGGGTAAATCTTACCGTCGGCGCCGTTTTGGCACCGTCAGCGGGCAGATTGCGTAGCTCCACCGTTTCACTCTGTTTGGCTCCGTTTTAGCTCCATTTCTCCCCATTTCAGTTGCGTTGTGTTTCTAACAGATAGCCCTACAAAATAAGCATGAAAACAACCTTCTTTTAAAGTGTAATCTCATTCAAAAATATGCAAGAAGTGTAAAAGAGATTAAGCATCGAAAGACTTATCAAAAAGTGGCAGGGCAAATATTAATTTCTTGTTCGTTTTTGCTCCAAATTGCACCGTTTTTATTTCTTTTTGCTCCAATGACCATAATTCATCATACCTGCAATAAAACATCAAAAATACCCTTCTTTAAAGTGTAATATCATCAAAATCAGTGTAAAATAGGTATGAAAATCTCAACGTATTTTCCTTTGGTCAGTAACCTACGGTTGCTAACGAGGCTTCCGACAGTATATATGAAAGCATGAAACTCATTAAGTTGAGTTTAGTAAATTCATTTAGATTAAGTGAATCCAATAGAAAATAGTGGTACCGGAACGAGGGAATCGTAGGATCCTAACCGGTGTCACTCTAATTAACTTTAACATGCCCCATAACATTTAAAAAACTTTAACCAAAGGGACTTTTGATTTGACATCATAACTTAACACACTAGAAAACTTAAACTCATCACGACAAGGAGCTTGGAGCTTTCTTATGGGCAGTATTCTACGACAACGTTCTACAACATCAAGAGGATCTGCAACAACATATCATTTTTTAGAATTAAACAAGCCATAGGATTTTGATGTTTGCTTATGCAACCTAAATCCTCAACCTTTTCCTTAGACTTATGTATAGCTTTGCTGTGCAATATAAGCCCTAAGTCATCTTAGGATCTCAATGTTGTTGTCCATCACGACCTAAATCCTCACATCTTCTAGGCTATTTATGTGCTCGCCTCACATTAATGTAGGTCCAAAAGAATAAAATTGACAGGATGAAACATTTAAATATTTCTCTTCAAAATGGAAGCCAAACAATAGGATAGACTGAGAAGTCACCAAGATTCTCCTATGGATCTATGACATCCCCTAGTTCTTCCTCTTTCGGACTCTACAACAAAATGCTCCAAATTTGAGTCATTCCTCTTTCACAACTCTTTATCTGATTTCGTTGAAATGTCCTATCCTTTTGACCTTTTTGAAGATAATATTTCATGATTTTTATTGAGTTTTTTCTTAGGTGACTTTGGTCATCTAAGATGTAATTAATTATAAGGGCTTGCCCTTAAAGGAAGCTTTTCCGAACCCAACCTAATATAAACCCTATTTAATTTTTCATATTAAATAGGGGAACTTGTCGGCAAATAAAAATGGTTTCGCTCACCAAACATATGTCATATATTTCTTAGTTTATTTGATCGAGCCTCATCCTCAAGTCTTGTATTTATCTTTCGGGATAGATACAAAAATTATGGAATAATGCTCTATCATTTAAATTATGAAAAATATGGGGTTAGTTTGATTTCATATTTTTATATATGTAAATTGAACGTCCTTCTGAAGCACGCGACGAGATTTCGATTCTGGTGACCGATAGCTTCTAACGGGCAACTCCTTAACCAAAGATAGTGCCAACAGCTTCTGGCGACTCCGCTGGGGACTAGTTTTTCTCTCCATTTAAATCAGAAAATATTATATTCATACATTGGTAATGTGTCCTTGTCCCTCTTGGGCCAAATCACTTTTCTTCCATTGACATTCTTTACCTATTTCTGTCTTGGGAAAGTACGGTCAACTCTTTGGACTTCAGGACCGCCTGTTCAATAACATTTGAACAGGGAGGTTCAGGAGGCCATTAAGGAGATTTTAATCGTTGTGTGGGGCCAGACTCCTAATAGGTGTGTTTGTGGACTAGTTCCACCAGGGGAATGTGCATTATTAAGTTGGTCCCACACTAGGTCCTGAACTTCACTTTTTCCCTTTCAAGTTTGATTTGTTATTTTGCAAATTAAATCAGATTGTGTCATGTTGTGCATGCTACATTGGCCTTTCCAACGCTAGCTTTTTGCTGCAACCTACCGACAAGCCGCAACGCCCGCAATGTCACTCCTACTATCAAGTTTGGAGCAGGATTTGAAGATCTCGAGGTCATCCTCAGGAAAACCCCGCTCCTCATAATGAAAGTCGTCGCTCCAGAATTTGAGGAACCGTTTGTTTAGTTTAGCCTGAACTGCCCTTAGGATTTCCCTTCTGACAAGAAGGTCAAGACTACTACCACCGTGAAACCTAACAAGCATGTTGTTCCCATTGTTGCTAAGGGAAAAGAAGTTATAATCATTTAAGACCCAACTGAGGGTTAGCTATCCTGCCATCAGTATTTGAAATCGGATCAAGTTGAGGATTGTACAGTTAACCCGAACCAGAAGGAGAAACTGCAACAGGAATGTTTGGAGGGCTACTAAAGCCCATATTTCTAAGGAAGTATCTGTTGATGAAGATCCTCACCAGGATGAGTCAGCATTGTTGGAAACCTATCCACTTGTGCAAGGGAGTAGGTTTCATTCCTTAATGGATACCAATGGGTATGGAAGTATCCAAAAGATTGCTACTACTTTACCATCACTTTATGGACATGGTGAGGAGAGGAAAAAGTCTGCTCCTATCACATGAGCTAGTTCAGTTTTTCAGAAACTAGCTACTAAAGAAGGTCGTTCAGTTGGCGAGTTACTCAAATGTGTGGGACGTACAATATCTCCTCGCTTGAAGAAAGAAATTTTAAGGGATGTCAGAACTGCCAGACGATCTCAGAAATAAACTGAAGCTTTGCCTGCTCGCATTTCTGTTTGGTTCCGTTTGGGGAGCAGAGTTGATACCGCCATTGTTACTACCGATTCCACCGTTACTAGACCTTCGGGCTGTCGACCAGATAAGTCACGTCTAGGTCCGAGAATTCTACCAATCACCCACCATAAGGATGTTCTTAAAGTTCCATAAGAAAAGATGAAGAGATTGCCCAGTACTGTATCTGGTCTGCAACATGGGGAGCATACCTTTCCTTAACATGCCGATGTTTCTGCTGAGACACTCTATCTCAAGACATCACCGTCAATGAATAAGGTATGGATACCCAAGGACGCTATACCAATACAATCTAGTAAGCCCGAATGATAAGATCATAGAATGAAGCAAAGGTTGTTATACCATCGCCACAGTTCAGGGACAGTCTCAACCACCACAGTTAGCCTCTCCAGAAATCAACCAACCGGATATTATACATATCATAGAAGAAAGGAGAGAAGTTGCCTTAACAAACAAAGACGAGCAACAAAAGAAGGATTCTCCATCAAGTGCCATGCTAGAGAAGGAGTTTAAGAAAATGGTCAAGAAAGTTTGGGAGGCCTTAGCCCAATCCAAGGGTGGTGCATTGGTTTTAAAGGGTAGACCTTACCCGGAGGAGTTTGTTGACCTCACTTTTGGTTGAGGTCTAGAAACTTCTTTAGTAGCCTAGGTCTAGCCATAGGACTTTNGAAATATTTTTTCTTTTAATTCTCCAAGAACATCTTTTGCTACTTGTTTAATAGTGTTTGTTACTTTATCCCACATCACATTGCTTCTTCA
Organism: Phalaenopsis hybrid cultivar; assembly: GCA_002079205.1. Lineage (NCBI taxonomy): Eukaryota > Viridiplantae > Streptophyta > Magnoliopsida > Asparagales > Orchidaceae > Phalaenopsis > Phalaenopsis hybrid cultivar. The sequence continues at coordinate 372,266 of JXCR01068734.1, forward strand.
GGAATATCCCAAATTTTGAAATCTTGAAATTTACTCATAAAAATAATTTTATTTGTGTCTTTTAAGTTTCTCCNAATCAGAAACTTGGAAGAATAGTAAATATTTATATATTTATGTCAATTTTTCTTCAATATTTTCAATATTTATATTTCATTTTATTTATAATCAAAGCGTTTAGATTTCAAATTTATTTGAGGAAAGAAACAGTCGTGAAATTATAATAGAAAAAATATCATTAAAAAAATTACAATAATTATTCTAAGTTATTTCAGTTTCAAAAATTCAATTCATAATTAAATCGAAAAAAACAGCTTATAATCAAAAAAATTTTTTAAAAATAATAAAAAAAGTATTATCTTGATAGAAAGTTATCCTATCAAATAAAAGAAGGAAAAAAATTTGATCAATTGCGCATGAATAAACAAAAAAAATAAAATTTTTATTATTTTACCTTCCTAGATCCAAGAAAAAATATTACATCAGGATTCCGTACATAAAGTTATCTACAGAATCCAATGAAATCATGCCCAGAAGAATGTTCTCAGTAATACAGTTAATACAGAGGAATATTTCTCACGTGTTATTCAGAATATGTTATTCTTGCGTTATTTTGTTCTGAGAATATTTCTGGTATTATAATAACACAATAGCACATCAATAACATTTGAATAACACACAATAACACCTGAATAACACGGGAAGAATATTTCCCTATGTTACCGAGTCAATTTTTTTCTAACATTCACGTGTGTGACATGATTTCATTAGACTTCACACATAATTCTACATGCAGAATCATGATGTAATATTTTCTTCTGAGACCCGGTGATAAAAGCTAATGAAACAGTTGTATCCATAATTGGATATCTGAATACAAACAAATTCGTTTAAAATAAAAGAACAGAACAGCAGATAGTGGTAAGGTCGGCAGCCGAAGGGGATGGAAGAGAGAAAAGAGGAGAGAAGCCTGCGGCCACCGCCGCAGCCGCCCTTGCCGCCACAGCAGCCCCTGCCGCCGCAACCCCCGCCGGCGGCGGTTGCAGAGGGAAAAGAGAGGCCTTTTCGTGGAGTAAGGATGAGGAAGTGGGGGAAGTGGGTAGCAGAAATAAGAGAACCTAACAAGCGATCGAGAATATGGCTAGGATCCTATTCTACTCCCATAGCGGCTGCCAGAGCTTATGATACCGCCGTCTATCTCCTCCGAGGCCGCTCGGCGCGGCTTAACTTTCCCGATGAGCTCGATCCAGAAGAAGCGACCGGCGGACTAACGGCTGAAGTTAACGCCGCTAGTCTATCGTCGGCGACCATAAGGAAGAAAGCGAGCGAGGTAGGGTTACGAGTAGATGCCCTGCAACAGCAGGGTTTAACGGCGAAGTCTTCGAGGTCGTGTAAGAATCCAGACCTTAACCAGCAGCCGAGCCCCGAGAGTTCGGACGACGATTGAAGGACTTATGGAAGATGAAGATGAAGAAGAAAAGAGCGAGCTTGGTTTCTTTTCTCTGTTTAGCTCTCTGTTACAGTTTTTGTTTTTTTTTTCTGTTCTGCTTTTAACAGTTTTGATTTAAAAGTTATGGGGATTGAGGAAGAAGATTAGTGAAGTGGTGCGGTAGAACAAATCAAGGTTTTGCCTTTCTTCATCTTTAAAAGTAGTGATTTTTCTGTTGATAGTTAAGAGGAGGAGAAAAAAGAAATGATTATTTTGTTGTAATGTTTTCAGATGTGATGATATTCAGTATATTGTTTATTGCAAGAAATGTTTGGTTAGGGTTATGTTTGGGGGTTAGGGTTTTGGGTTTGGAGATAACTACGGGAAGGATGTGGCGCTAATTATTTTTAGGTAGTTGGATAATTATATTGTTGCCACGTTATTTGGTTTATTTTATGGGTTGAAAAGGTTGGATAATTGTGTGTTATTGATTAGGTAAAGGGAGGTAGACCTTATTTGGCGTCATTGTAGTAATGTTGTTATTTATTATTATTATTATTATTATTATTTTGGAAAATATGTGGGTGGCCTTAGTTTTATTTAAAGGAAGTAAAAAAGATTTATAACTCGTAGACCCAATAACAACTCGAATAGAGACTTATTATAACACTAAATGAAATAAAAATTTTTATGGAATAACGAATGCTTGCAATAAAAATAGAAGAGACAAACGAACAACCTGAACATGACCTCCATTAGAAAGCTCAGATAGAGATCAAACAGAAACTAGGAGAAAGAATCTTACACTATCATCTTCATCAAATGAGCCGAAGCAATTCGAGGAAGTAGGAGATCAACTACTCAGAAGTAGCAACAATGCAAACCAATCATCAAAGATGATAAAATATGTGCATCCAATTGAAGCAATGGAAAGAATTTCTCCAAAATAGTCACATGTATAGTAATATGCAAAATATCAACCCAAAACAAAATAAAAAAAGTATAACAAAACCATATAAAAAAAAAGAAAATTTAACAAACTAGTCTTCAAGGAATCATAATGACAGTCCAAAATAATAATAAAAAAAAGGATAAGTACACAAATCAAACAACATCGAGAAAACCAACAATAGCAAATCCCCTAAAAAAGTCATAAATAAGAGCTAAGAACTTAAGAGCTAAGAACTTACTTGCAAATAAACATTAAAATGTCATCCAAGAACTATAAATAGTAAAATCAAAAGATTATTAGTATTCAAAAATATGATTGCATTTTAATAAACTACTAGGAATCATCAAATCTCAAACCAATCTTATCATAAATAAAAAAGTTCAAGAGTAAAAGAACTTACTAGAAAAAAACAAAAACAAACAAAGCTATAGAATAAGAAAACAAGGAACAAAACTAAATAGTCAAGCCTAAGCAACACTCACAAGTTGGAGAACAATAACTCAAAAGCTGCATGACTAATCAAAGTCGTAGAATGAAACCCTCAAAATAGGTGAGACCATAACAATCTTCAAAATAACCCAAAATAAAACTATAAAGTAGGACAACACAAAAAAATATAAAGTATAACTAATTAGTCTACAAAATAACAAGAACAAGAAAATTAAAAAAAATTTAACAACACCAAGAAATAAAAAAATAACCTAGTCTACAAAGAACCATAATCAAAATAAAAAATCAAAAGATGGATAAGAACCCAAATAGAACAAAATTGAGAAAAATAACAACAACCAATAAGAAATGTCTCTAAATAAGTCGTAAAAAAGTGTGCAAAACTTAAATGCAAATAAATATTAAAATTTCATTATGGAATTATGAATATTAAAATCAAATCAAAAGATTATTAATATTAAAAAATATGATTGAATTTTAATTAACAACTAAAAATCATCAAATTTCAAACTAATATGATCGTAACTAGAAAAAATCAAGAATAAAAGATTTTACCAAAAAAAGAAAAACAAATAAAACCGTAGAAAAAGAAAATAAGAAACAAAGCAACATCAGGGAGTAGGAGAGTAATCACTCAAAAGCAGCAACAATAAAATCCAATCATCAAAGATGATAAAATATGCACATCCAATCAAAGTCATAGAATGAAACTCTCCAAAATAGGCAAGGCCATAGTAATCTGCAAAATAACCTTTATTCAATTCCAATAATAATTTCTCTTGATTTTAAATCAATTTATTATCAAATTATGAACATTATAAAATAGCTAATATATTCAAAATTACACTATCTAAGCCCAACAATCATAAAAAAAAAGAAAAAAAATTATTCATGGATTGGGCCTACACATACTAGATAGTCTACAAGCCTTTGCCAAATATTTGCAAAAAACTTGCATGTAAATGCCACATAAAAAAGGTTGGAGAGAAGATAATTTTATACACACATTATAGTAAACTTATTTTTATTAAAGAAAACATGGAACTCAACATTATTTATAGCAAATTAGGCTTTCAACCCAAACTGTGCTTTTCCTTAGTGGAAAACTCATACATTCAATTCACTTGGGCGAAAAGTTTCATATGAAAGTAGGGTATAAATAGAGGATAAATAATGACAACTTCTTCATCTCATTGCCTAACAAACACAATGTATTCATTATTTAAATTACATGTCCTTTCATGGTAGCACTTTTGGGAGGTAACCTATATTAAGATCAGCCCATCAAAGTTGGTATTATGGTGTAATTACTCAAAAGGTGATCCGAGTTTATCATCACCATCATCAAACTCACCAATGAAAGCAATACTCGTCATTTCATATTTCTCATTAATAGCTATTAATGATAATATAAACATCAAAAGAAGTCATGGCACCATGGTTACATTTTTCAAGCTATAAATTGAGTTCGAATCACTATGGAACGATGTAGACCTGTGACTTAAAGTAAACATTTTTCACTTACATGCAAATGTTCAAGATTAGGATAAGAAAGAAATTAAAATCATTGATTATAGCCAAGGTATTGGAGTCTACATGGTTATTTCTATCATAGTTATTTGAGACCATTTATAACACTTGTTCATCATAGATTTGATTTGTTATTTGAACTGCATTGATGCCTTCATGTCTCTCTCCAATATGAGTACATTCAATGATAGCATATAGTAATAATATCAAACGTCATGCCTTGTTTAACATGACTTCAAAAACTTTATCATCATTTAGGGTGATGTAATGAAACCATCATCAATAGAAAAAAATGCTATACTTTAGCTATCCAAAATTATCATTTAAATTTTTAAGAAATTGCTTGCTTGGGACTTACATGAGAGGATCCTTTATCTTCACGTGCAAGTAGATGCAAATTATTTATCAACACTCAATTGTCTATCACATAATAGGACCAAGGAAATTAATTGACAACTCAACCACTCAACATTTCAGCAAGATTTTCTTTTAAACTAGAACACAATCAATTTTTTAAATATTAATTAAAAAATATCTAAATTATGATCATTGTTGTTAGAAGGGGATTGAGAAAAATATACAATAAATTTAACACATTAATTAGTTTAACTGCTAACCTGGCAAACATATATACAACATTTGTTTGTCACAGCTTGATCTATAATTTCTAAATTGTAGTTAATTCTGCAATATATTTTTGTGCTGTTTTGTAAGTTTTAACGTGGAACTTATTAATGTAATCTCGACGATCACATGGCATATTATCATTTGATTCAATGTATTTAACTTTGCAACTAAACAAAAAAAATTTCATTATAAAAGTGTGCTTGCGAAATGAAATAGACTAGCCAAGCACAAATAATTTCCACATTTGTTATAGGCCATTTTGAACAATAGCGAAACACAAATTGATGGAAAAATTAATGAACTGAACCAAAGCAACAACAAATATCTAAAATATACGCAATTAGTCATACCCAGAAGTCTTCATGTTAAGAAGTTGGAGCAAAAAACCTTATTAAAATAATCTCACAAAACAAAAAGTAAACTGATTGGCTGTAGAGGAAGAAATTGGTTGATAAGAGGAAGAAAAGAAGGAAGAAGTGTTTTGTTTAGCTTATGAATGAATGGGAAAAAATATAAGGTCAGGGCTCCGGATGCATCCAGAGTTCAATGGTGGGACACCTCATGTCAAATGGGCCTAAAAAATTTTAACACTGACCAATCTCAATGTATTGTGGTGTGCCCACTTGACACATGACGTCTCACCATTGAACTCCATACTCAAATTACGTCCGGAATGTAATATTTGCTTGAATGAATGGGTTGAAGAGAAGAAAGGGAGTGTAAAATGAGACGTTTTTGAAGGAGAAATTAATAAGAAGAGAGATTTCAGGCTCGTCGTTCGCCCGAAAAACCCCAGAATGACTGCTTCTTATCTGACAAATGATTTTGAGCTAGTCGATCGTTGAGCCNGGGAGATAGACCTTATATAGTAGTAATGTTGTTATTTATTATTATTATTATTATTATTTTGGAAAATATGTGGGTGGCCTTAGTTTTATTTAAAGGAAGTAAAAAAGATTTATAACACGAAGACCCAATAACAACTCAAGTAGAGACAAATTATAACACTAAATGAAATAAAAATTTTTATAGAATAACGAATGCTCGGAACAGAAATAGGAGAGACAAACGAACAACTTGAACATGACCTCCATTGGAAAGGTAAGATAAAGATCGAACAGAAACAGTGAGAAAGAATCTTACACGGTCATCTTCATCAAATGAGCGTAAGCAATTCGAGGAAGTAGGAGATCAACTACTCAGAAGTAGCAACGATGCAAACCAATCATCAAAGATAAAATATGTGCATCCAATTGAAGCAATGGAAAGAATTTCTCCAAAATAGTCACATGTATAGCAATCTGCAAAATATCAACCCAAAGCAAAATAAAAAAAGTAGAACAAAACCATAAAAAAAAAGAAAATTTAACAAACTAGTCTTCAAGGAATCATAATGATAGTCCAAAAAAAAAAAAAAAAAAAAAAAAACACAAATCANGTAGTCACATGTATAACAATCTGCAAAATATCAACCCAAAGCAAAATAAAAAAAGTAGAACAAAACCATAAAAAAAAGAAAATTTAACAAACTAGTCTTCAAGGAATCATAATGATAGTCCAAAATAATAAAAAAAAGGATAAGAACACAAATCAAACAACACTGAGAAAACCAACAATAGCAAATCCCTTAAAAAAGCCATAAATAAGAGCTCAGAGCTTACTTGCAAATAAATATTAAAATGACATCCAAGAACTATAAATATTAAAATCAAAAGATTATTAGTATTCAAAAATATGATTGCATTTTAATAAACTACTAGGAATCATCAAATCTCAAACCAATCTTATCATAAATAAAAAAGTTCAAGAATAAAAGATCTTATTAGAAAAAGAAAAACAAACAAAGCAACAGAATAAGAAAACAAGGAACAAAACTAAATAGTCAAGCCTAAGCAACACTCGGAAGTTGGAGAACAATAACTCAAAAGTTGCATGACTAATCGAAGTCATAGAATGAAACTCTCAAAATAGGTGAGACCATAACAATCTTCAAAATAACCCAAAATAAAACTATAAAGCAGGACAACACAGGGAAATATAAAGTATAACTAATTAGTCTACAAAATAACAAGAACAAGAAAATTTAAAAAAAATAACAACACCAAAAAATAAAAAAATAACCTTGTCTACAAAGAACCATAATCAAAATAAAAAATCAAAAGATGGATAAGAACCCAAATAGAACAAAATTGAGAANTAAGAAAATTAAAAAAAATTAGCAACACCAAAAAATAAAAAAATAACCTTGTCTACAAAGAACCATAATCAAAATAAAAAAAAATCAAAAGATGGATAAGAACCCAAATAGAACAAAATTGAGAAAAATAACAACAACCAATAAGAAATGTCTCTAAATAAGTCATAAAAAAGTGTTCAAAGCTTAAATGCAAATAAATATTAAACTTTCATTATGGAATTATGAATATTAAAATCAAAAGATTATTAATATTAAAAAATATGATTGAATTTTACTTAACAACTAAAGATCATCAAATTTTAAACTAATATGATCGTAACTAGAAAAGATCAAGAATAAAAGATTTACCAGAAAAAGAAANATATGATTGAATTTTAATTAACAACTAAAAATCATCAAATTTTAAACTAATATGATCGTAACTAGAAAAGATCAAGAATAAAAGATTTACCAGAAAAAGAAAAACAAATAAAACCATACAAAAAGAAAATAAGAAACAAAGCAACATCAGGGAGTAGGAGAGTGATCACTCAAAAGCAGCAACAATAAAATCCAATTATCAAAGATGATAAAATATGCACATCCAATCAAAGTCATAGAATGAAACTCTCCAAAATAGGCAAGGCCATATTAATCTGCAAAATAACCTTTATTCAATTCCAATAATAATTTCTCTTGATTTTAAATTAATTTATTTTCAAATTATGAACATTATAAAATAGCTAATATATTCAAAATTACACTATCAAAGCCCAACAATCATAAATAAAAAATTAAAAAAAAAATTGTTCATGGATTGGGCCTACACATACTAGATAGTCTACAAGCCTTTGCCAAATATTTACAAAAACTTGCATGTAAATGCCACATAAAAAAGGTTGGAGAGAAGATCATTTTATACACACATTATGGTAAACCTATTTTTATTAAATAAACCATGGAACTCAACATTATTTATAACAAATTAGGCTTTCAACCCAAATTGTGCTTTTCCTTAGTGGAAAACTCATACATTCAATTCACTTGGGGGAAAAGTTTCATATGAAGGTAGGGTATAAATAGAGGATAAATAATGACAACTTCTTCATCTCACCCTCTCATTGCCTAACAAACACAATGTATTCATTATTTAAAATTACGTGTCCTTTCATGGTAGCACTTTTGGGAGGTAACCTATATTAAGATCATGCCCATCGAAGTTGGTATTATGGTGTAATTACTCAAAAGGTGATCCGAGTTTATCATCACGATCACCGAACTCACCAATGAAAGCAATACTCATCATTTCATATTTCTCATTAATAGCTATTAATGATAATATAAGCATCATAAGAAGTCATGGCACCATGGTTTCATTGTTCAAGCTATAAATTGAGTACGAATCACTATGGAACGATGTAGACCCGTGACTTAAAGTGAACATTTTTCACTTACATGCAAATGTTCAAGATTAGGATTAGAAAAAAATTAAAATCAATGATTATAACCAAGGTATTGGAGTCTACATGATTAGTTCTATCAT
>JXCR01068734.1:381197-400802 GCA_002079205.1 Phalaenopsis hybrid cultivar
GTTCGCCCGAAAAACCCCAGAATGACTGCTTCTTATCTGACAAATGATTTTGAGCTAGTCGATCGTTGAGCCGGCGACTTGATATGCCATTTCATCATCTAGTCTCCCATTAACACTTCACTGAATTTTCTTAATTTTTAAAGTATGTTTTTCACTAAATTTCTAATATATTAATGTCAAGGTTTCACCTAAAATAATCGATGCTCTTCTCTTTACTTGCAGAAAGTGACCAAAATAGGACCAGTTTTGAACCTTCTTTATTTTATTGGCAACCGTTAACCAGCTACTTTTCATCCTGTCGACTGCTGGAATCAAATCTGGCGCAATGCTTGGAAGAAACAAACAAGCACTGCGCCATGTTTAATATACGTAATAATGATAATAATAACAGTAACTTGTAGGAAGGAGTGGGGGACCAATGCAGCAAACTTAAATGGAAGAACTTTATAGCTAGTTGTTTGTTTGGCAGCAAAAAAGCCTGAAAGAAAGAGCTTGGCAAGTTCTTACATCACTTTTGCCAGTTCATTTGGGGCATGGGTGAAGTCATCCATGCAGGTCACAATCGTTTTGATTGTAATTTATTATTTATTTTATTTTATTTTATTTCTATATTAATATGGAATAAAAATATATTCTATTATTAAATGTTGTTTTTTTTTTTGTTGAATACGGGCACTGCACAGCAGCCGGGGGCCAGCATAAGATGACCATCAATAATGACAACAATAAGAAAATCTAAAAATTTCTTGGCATATGTGGCTTTAACACAGTTTGCTCTATTATGAAGACCTACTACCTTATTTTCTATTCTCATTACTACACACTTTGTTTGAAATGTGCTGGTTAATACAGTTGCAGCCTTCAGTCTGAGAAAGCCAAGAATAAAAAATTCAGAAATGAAAAGTAGACTACACTGATATTCTAAAATAAGTGCAATAATCTTAAAAAATTTGGACTTTTGTATTTTGTTCTGCTGGTTTCTTCCTCTCCTTCTTTATCTTTTCTCTTATCCTAATCCTATCTATTTTGATTGATCTCATGCTCTCCTCTGGCAAGGCTTTGGCTTTTGATATGGATTCATCTTTCTTCCCTCCGCTCTCGTCTAACGCATCTTCTATTTGAGGAAATGCCCCATCTATCAACTAGAAAGGCTTATATTCTCAACTTTCCTCTTCTAATTTAAATCTTTCTTTTATGCTATGTAGTGATGACCGAGTTGCTTTTTCAGACGAAGAAATTAAGGAAAGCAATGGAATCTTACAAAAAAAACTTAAAGCTTGCGATGTTGAATCGACCTTATTTCTCTTATAGTCTTATAGACGGCTTTTGTCTAGTGTAATTTATTTGCGCTATGGATTTAGGCATGATAGTCCTTGATTTATGATCCCGAGAAATATAATTGTGTAAAAATTATATAGTTGACTCCGCTATGCAACTGTGTCAAAAGCTTGATACAATATTTTATAAATTAGAAAATCAAGCAATTAATGTTGAGATTCTACGCAAGTATACATATCGTTATCAAGAAATAAACGACTTTCTATTTAAGCCTCAAATATCGACCCCACGGGGAAGGTTTAAATTTGAAATGATAAATTTATAAAAAATTCACAGAAAGTCAAAACAAAATTACTGTCACTAATTTTGAATGTTGAGATATTATCAGAACTAAATTATTTAACTAATAACAAAACTGAAATACAAAGTTTAAACAGTAACTACTAAACTATTAAACTATGTTTATGTGATAAAGATTTCTTATGTGAAAAAACATCTTTCCCACTACTATGAGGTTTTGGTAAAATAAGATGAGATAAATGGTTCAAATATGTATTGTGCAAAATAGGGGCAGTTTTAATTCTCTACCCTGATACAATGTTGTAGAAAATCACCGGCTAATCCCAGATTTAGTTCCTAAATTCGTGGCTAGGCTAGAATGATACTGGCTCCCACTTCAGAGCTCCCACTTCCCTTCACCTGAAGGCTAACTCTCGCTTTAGTTCTTAAACACTANTATGGCTAGGCTAGAATGATACTGACTCCCACTTCAGAACTCCCACTTCCCTTCACCTGAAGGCTAACTCTCGCTTTTAGTTCTTAAACACTAGGACCGAATTGGAGATTTTAGCATGTCATCTTAAAGATTCTTCAATTCCTATACCCAACAAAGTATATTTCCCNGAATTGGAGATTTTAGCATGTCATCTTAAAGATTCTTCAATTCCTATACCCAACAAAGTATATTTCCCTATTTATTTGCACTTAATTTCATGAACAAAATTCTCATTCATGAAATCAAACGTGACCCTCACTTTGTTGTAGAAATCATACTCAATTTCCTGGATCATATATTTCACAATATATTTTAACAATTCAATTGGCCAGATCGAAAAGTAAATTAAGTTCAGAGTTGAAAAATTATCACAATTTATTTTATATTTTAATATCGGTACATCCATATTATCTCTTCATTTCACCATATCTCAGAGTAGAGAGAAATATAAAGTAAACTAATCAGACTTCATGAGAAAGATATAACAAAACATAAATTTCATATATAAAAGAAAGTTCATACAACACTAATAAACAAACAACATTTGTCTGAAACTCTTTCTTAAAGCAAATCCCTTGTACAATCTTCTAGGAAATTTAGGAAAAAGAAATCTCTCACTTGTCTCCTCCTCCAACACTCTTAGAGAAGAGTTCACACTTAATCTCACCACAAAACTCTAAATTATAAGAAAACAATTGACTCTAAATGGTTGTGGAATGAAAAATGGAAGAATGTGTGGTGCGTGGAAGGTTGAATTGGGGCAATGAGACGTTAGGAAGAGTCACATTTCTGAACAATTTTGGCCCCAAATAAAGCTTAGAGTCGGTTCTCTAATAGGTGCCTCCAAAAACTCTTCAAAAAGTATCCAAACTTGTCGAATCTTCTAGAAACAAGGGCTGAACCGACATTGGCGTCGTCGGCGCCCATTCTGGCATCGTCGACGCCAGTGTTCCGCAATTAATTCGTTGCTCTCTGTCAAACGACGTCGACAAATTTTCAACTTCTTTATTTTTGCTTCAAATTTCATCATTTTTGCTTTATTCTTGCTTCAAGTCCTAAAATTCAACAACCTGGAAGAAAACATAAAAATATTTTCCATTAAAGTGCAATATCACAAAANCTGCTCTCTGTCAAACGAAGTCGATAAATTTTCAACTTCTTTATTTTTGCTTCAAATTTCATCATTTTTGCTTTATTCTTGTTTCAAGTCCTAAAATTCAACAACCTGGAAGAAAACATAAAAATATTTTCCATTAAAGTGCAATATCACCAAAAATGAGTATAAAATATGGGTATAATAATGCATATATTTGTGGTGTATCAATTTATATATGAGAGGTTATTTATTTTCAAGAAATTAGCTCGAGACTTTCAATACAGAAAAAAACATTGAAAACGATAGCAACATTGAAGGCCTAAATACATGTTGGTAAAAATACACTATTTTCTGACGGCATAGCGACAGTTTATGAGCTGGGTTATTTGTGACGGCATAACTACATGATATGTCATTGCTTAGCAACATTAATATTTTTTTTCTATGATTTTTATTATTTCTGAGGCATAATATCATCGGTTATAAGCAAATATTAACTGAGGACTATATTTCCTTAGTTATTTATGAACCTATCTTTTGGCGGGGTGTTAACCAACGAGTTTTTTTAATAAGCGACNAAAAAATGAGTATAAAATATGGGTATAATAATGCATATATTTGTGGTGTATCAATTTATATATGAGAGGTTATTTATTTTCAAGAAATTAGCTCGAGACTTTCAATACAGAAAAAAACATTGAAAACGATAGCAACATTGAAGGCCTAAATACATGTTGGTAAAAATACACTATTTTCTGACGGCATAGCGACAGTCTATGAGCTGGGTTATTTGTGACGGCATAACTACATGATATGCCATTGCTTAGCAGCATTAATATTTTTTTCTATGATTTTTATTATTTCTGAGGCATAATATCATCAGTTATAAGCGAATATTAACTGAGGATTATATTTCCTTAGTTATTTATGAACCTATCTTTTGGCGGGGTGTTAACCAACGAGTTTTTTTAATAAGCGACGGGAATTTCCTTCGATAAGAATGTTAATTATCGATGTCTTGAGAGTCTTTTTTATGTCGTCGAAACTAATCCTTTATACTGCCAGAATCACTTCCCTACCAGACTTGCCCTAATCCTCCCCCCTCTCGGTCTAGCCTGGATGTCATAATCCTTACCTCTCTCAGCAACTCCACCGCTCAGGCAACCCCAGTTCCGACGACGGACTGCCACTTTCCTTCTCTCACATTGATGCTTCGCTTCTCACAGCTTGCAACTCACATGTATGGTAGGATAACGTAAAAAATGAACTTTAGGTNGGCAACTCCACCGCTCAGGCAACCCCAGTTCCGACGACGGACTGCCACTTTCCTTCTCTCTCATTGATGCTTCGCTTCTCACAGCTTGCAACTCACATGTATGGTAGGATAACGTAAAAAATGAACTTTAGGTGATAGATCTATAAATACTTAGGTATTGAATGGACTGTATGCAAATTTCCCTTTTTCTTTTCATTTATTTGGTATAATTCCTTTAGGGTTTAGAATTTAACAATTAGAAGAATATTTAACTAATTTTTTTCCTATTTCTGTTGGATTATATCAAGGATCGGGTTTAAGCCCATATCTTTTTGCTTTACGAGCTGTNTCCTATTTCTGTTGGATTATATCAAGGATCGGGTTTAAGCCCATATCTTTTTGCTTTACGAGCTGTTTAGCAACAGATTTAGAGTGGGGTTTAAGATAAATTTTACTAGATGGTCATTTTGGACAAGATGAAGGCACAAATTTGATAAATTTGGATTTAGCATATTTTGGCCATTATTCCTGTAAATCATAAATCCCATGAATTGGCAGCGAAAGCGATTGAGATCATGGTGGATTTACGCAGAACTGCCCAAACAATTTTAATGGATTCGTGGGATTTAGAGGACTTCATTGCTAGATAGTTTTTTCAATCAAGATTTAGAAAATTTGGATTTACTAAATCCTATTAACTTAAAATAAATATGTTACCAGACATCCCCTTAGTTATGGATGCTCACACTGGACATATACAGAAAAATTTACCTTGGTGTACGCTTTTCGAGGTAGATATCCATTTTGTGAATAAGCCTAGAGAAAGAGTTTAGCAAAAACATAAATTATGAAGNTTACCTTGGTGTATGCTTTTCGAGGTAGATATCCATTTTGTGAATAAGCCTAGAGAAAGAGTTTAGCAAAAACATAAATTATGGAGGTCAAAATTGGAGTGTAAAGGCTTTCTTTTGAGTAGATCTTGAATTGAATACATGAAAGGTAGTTTCAGTAGTAGTAGCTCTAATGGCAGAGTTGTAACTATGGGTGATCAAATCATTAAATGGTGTGAATGTTGTAGATATCTCAAGTCTCTTACTCAAAGTAATGGTGATATAGATAGGGTTGTTATCAGTATAATTCAAGTTGGTTGGTTGAAGTGGAGAAATGCATCTGGCCTATTGTGTGATAAAAAATATCGCTTAGACTTTAAGAAAAATTTTATAACATGGTGGTGAGACTTGCAATGTTCTATGGCGCAGAATGTTGACCTTTAGAAGAGAAGCATAAAAAAAAAAGTTAAAGTGTTGTTAAGATAAGAATGCTTAGATAGATGAGTGGCTTGACACATATAGACAAAANTGCTTAAACTTTAAGAAAAATTTTATAACATGGTGGTGAAACTTGCAATGTTCTATGGCGCAGAATGTTGACCTTTAGAAGAGAAGCATAAAAAAAAAGTTAAAGTGTTGTTAAGATAAGAATGCTTAGATAGATGAGTGGCTTGACACATATAGACAAAATGAGAAATTAAGATATTCGTGAAAGGGTTTGTGTAGCTAGCCATTGTTTTTTATGATTAATTTGTTATTGATAAGCTTACACTTCTTGCTTGATCTTCACTGATTGTTGAGATTGGCTTTTTGAACTGTGAAGAATTCCAGCCTTCAGCAAAATTCAACCAGTTTTTAATATATTTTTATATGCTCAAAATTTAGGATGGAATTTTCATGTTTTTCTGCAGGTAAGTTATGAGCTCTAGTTGATTATCTCTCTTCTCTTTGTTTCAGTGATTTTTTTGGTGGTTTTCTTTTTTTTTTTGTGATTAGTATTGGTTTGGTTTGTCTATCTGTTTCTTGTGCTTGTCTTTTTTTATTTGCTTTGCAGCTGTAGATCTTTGAAGGCTTCCTTTCTTCCTCTTTGAAGCTTTTAAAGTTTATATTTTTTCTTGTTTTAAAGATAAACCCTAAACCCAATTGTTTAAATGTGATGGTTGTTATATATGCTTAAATGAAGAATACCGAAATATTTGCTTAAAAAATTTTTACTTACATAACACTAAATTCCTATGTGTTTATATATCAAACACTTAAACTTTACATTTTAATACAACTTNAGTGATGGTTGTTATATATGCTTAAATGAAGAATACCGAAATATTTGCTTAAAAAAAATTTACTTACATAACACTAAATTCCTATGTGTTTATATATCAAACACTTAAACTTTACATTTTAATACAACTTNGTGATTAGTATTGGTTTGGTTTGTCTATCTGTTTCTTGTGCTTGTCTTTTTTTATTTGCTTTNGGTCGGCAGCAGCGACGGTTACTTGGATGAATGATGACTGTAAAATCTGATGGGTGGATGACCTCTTCTCTTGGATAATCTAAATCTTTTCTTTTAAAAATCCAAGGGGTGCCTTGGTGTCTCTTCAAAAAGGTGTCTCTATTCAATGAATCTTCTAGAAGTTGCCTTCTCAAAAGCCAATTGAATGAATTTTCATGTCCATTGGATATTTCCCACATTTTTACCAAGGGTTGCTTTAAGCACATCTTCAAAAATTTGTTCAAATTTAATAAATCATCACATAACTACTTCTGACACTTAAGCGCGGGGTACTTGGTGCTTAGACGCGGCTCTCTGGCGCATAAGCGCGAATCCTGGGAGCTTAGGTGCCTTAGTTCATTTTTGCACTATTCTTCATTTTTGCTCCAAATTTGACCCTTTTTCACTTCTTTTAGCATTTTTCATTCATTTAATTATACATGAAAGGGAAACACATAAATACCTTTCATTAAAGTGTAATATCTCAAAAATAGGTATAAAAGTGTGTATAAAAACATTATATATTTTAGGTGTATCAAAATCCCCCAAACTTAAGATGTTACTTGTCCTCAAGTGACCCTTCAATCTTTAAAAACCAACATAAGTAGATGATGTATATGAATTTTTTTTGGAGTTACCAAAATTTTGATGTGGAAATATAGTTGTCCAATTTAGAAAAAAATATTTGTAACTGAGATCAATTTAGAGTTTAAAAATCTTTAAAGTTAAGAAATATGAAAATATGAGTTTCTATCTAATTCAAAAATATTTTAGATTCTCCAAATATAGAGTTTAGGCATTCTATCATCTCCACTTAAAAACTTTTATTGAGCATAATTTTACTTACTATATTATATCCTTAAACTTAAGAGTTTCTCAAATCTTATACTTTAAAAAAATCATTTGTGGAACCAATTTTTGATTAAGCACTAATCCTCAAGCTTCTCCCTTTTTCAATTTTTATTTTCTTTTTATTTTTTTTTTCCTTTTCATTTTAATTTTCATTTTCTTTTCTTTTTTATTTTTCTTTTTCCCAGGCAAGGATTACTATATCTAGATAGGCCTTTATAAATTTTGAATTTCACTCTTCCTTTCCTAAAGCAAAGAGTTGATTTTTTTCTTTCACTTAACAACATAATAATATTTTTGAAAATTAATTTAAATAAAATAAATTTAAGTTTTGAAAATAAAAGTTTAAATCTTCTAAAATTTTCAAAAATAAAATTTTTCCTACTAAAGATAGTTACACTATATTTAACATTTTCCACACTAAAAATTTTAACTTTAAGTTTTTATTCATTAATATAAATTTTAACTAAATTCTCTTACTCATTTCTATATTCAAAGTTTTACTTCCCTAATATAACTTCATATACATAATCATTTTCTTTAAATCAAAGTCAAATTTATTTGAAGTACATTTGAGAGCAAATAAACTTTTTAAGTTCCTTAGAAAATTTTTCATCCCTCCTCCTCGCCCCTGCAACTTAAATATTTTTTAATAGAATAAAACATTTAAGAAACATATATAAATAGGTAGGAATGAAAACTAAAAGTAACATGTTTGCGGGAATTTTCATATCCTAAATATGAAATACAAAAAAATTAAAAAAACAGGAGTAAAAATTAAATTGATTAAATTTTAATTTACTTATCATATAGAGATTCATCAGACTCCTATGCAGTGGAGTATAACATAAAAACAAACAAACACACTAACAAACATATACAATTGCATCATAAGGAAAATAACTGGTAGTAAATTAAAAATTTTAAATGTGTAGCTTTTAAGTAAAAAGTTAGCTAGATTCTAAACCTTCATATGATTCCAGAATTAAGTTTAGCAGAGACTAAATAAATACATTAAATAGCACAATTAACACAATTACTACCACAAACATAATAACTACTCACAAAACACAAATACATCACAGTAGGTGTACTAGATAAAACCTAACAAAAAACTAACAGTTTTAACAATCACAATTAAAAACATAACAAAAAGTACATAATACATGTACCATCCAAAGTTCATAATAACACATAAACTAAAAATTAAAAAAAAAATATAGATCCAAGCTAATCATCCTCATCCTATGCAATACTATCGTCACTACGCCAAGTAGTTGCAGGCTCGTATGTTGATATCTGAGGTGTTGAGGAATAACATCTTGGTTACCCCTCATGAAGTTTTTCATAGCTAAGTTGAATTCACCCTCATAATCACTATGTCTCTTCATATACCCATCCATATGCTCTGCAAAATGTTCTAAGTTTGACATCTTTTCATTGGTATAAATAACATTATTCAATATCCTTTCTATTAGCTGTGATTGAGAATCAGATCCAGAAGTCTGACCCCGTGATGTAGAATCATGTGAAGTAGAAGCTCGTGACGTCGAAGCAACAAAACTATTAGAGAATCCACCCCTCCAGCCAAGAATAGAATGATGTGAATAAGATTTCACATTCACACTGGTAATGGGCTTTAGTGGCTGTAAGATCTCCTTCCAGCTGTCAAATCTAACTCCGGCCTGCTCGCATGAAGAAAAGATCAAGGATTCGAATCCAAAACATACAGTAGTAGCAGCAACGACAGAACTGGTAATAAATCCACGAATCAAAGCTCCAATATCAATAGGCTTGAACTATTGGATGCAATAGTTCAAAGTTGTTGATCTCAAGTCACTTCACTCAAATGATTCGTAGGCTGCAGACGAGTATAAATAAAATAATTTCATGCCTTTGCTGTGACATCGAACTTTGAAGTATAAAAGTTTACTCTTCTTTCATTTGTTATCTTCCATAACCCTCTCCCAGCAGTCAAAGATGAAATAATATCGTTTAACTCCTCCTCAACAGGACTATAGTTCAAATAAAAACACAAAGTACTTGGGGGAAAATGATAAAATTGATTAATTAACTTACGAGAAAATGGCACTATCTCCCCCCTCACCATGACTCATTCTTCATCAGCTTCAGGAAGATTCACATAGAACTCCGGCATAACCGAAATCATTGTGACAACAGAAAAATAATAAAACCGCTCCCACTGGCGGTGAACAATCAAATCTTCCACCGCTCCTCCCAAACTCTTAAAACAGTGCTCAAAAATCAATTTTCTTGATTGTAGTGCATCACTGTATCGATCCTGAGCTCTCGAACTGACAAAATTGTTTGGATCAAATGGAGCCTTCCGCTTACTTCTCTTCATTCTCGATGCCATGCCTAAAAAATGTATAAAATTTAAAAGAAAAACAACCACATTGATCCCGATGTGAAATATAGTTGTGTAAAAATTATATAGTTGACTCCGCTATGCAACGGTGCCAAAAGCTTGATGCAATATTTATGAATTAGAAATTTAAGCAATTAATATTTTAATTCTATGCAAGTATACATATCGTTATCAAGTAATAAATGACTTTCTATTTAATCTCCAAATATAAATCCCACGGGAAAGGTTTAAATTTGAAATGATAAATTTACTAGGAAATTCACAGAAAGTCAAAATGAAATTTCTATTATTAATTTTGAATGTTGAGATATTATCAGAACTAAATTATTTAACTAATAACAAAATTGAAATACAGAGTTTAAACAATAACTACTAAACTATTAAACTGTGTTTATGTGATGAAGATTTCTTATGTGAAAAAACATCTTTCCCACTACAATAAGATTTTGGTAAAATGAGATGAGATAAATGGTTCAAATATGTATTGTGCCAAATATGAGTAGTTTTAAGTCTCTACCCTGATACAATGTTATAGAAAATCATTGGCTAATCTCAGGTTTAGTCCCTAAATCTGTGGGTAGGCTAGGAGGATATTGGCTCCCACTTCCCTTCGCCTGAAGGCTAACTCTCGCTTCAGTTATTAAACACTAAGACCGAATTGGAGATTTTAGTCTGTCACCCTAAAATCTCAAATTCTACACCCAATAATATATATTTCCCAATTTATTTGCACTTAATTCCATGAATAAAATTCTCCTTCATGGAATCAAATTTGATCCTCACTCTTTTATAGAACTCATACTTCATTTCTCGGATCATATGTTTCATAACATATTTTAACAATTCAATTGACAATATAAAAAATGTAAACTAAGTTTGGAGTTGAAAAATCATCACAATTTATTTTATATTGTAATATTGACAATCCATATTATCTCTTCTTTTCACCATATATCAGAGTAGGGAGAAAGATAAAGTAAACTACTCAAACTTAATGAGAAAGATACAACAAAACACAAATTTCATATATAAAAGAAATTTCATACAACACTAATACATTAGAAAGATACAACAAAACACAAATTTTATATATAAAAGAAAGTTCATACAACAATAATAAACTAGCACTTATTTGAATTAATTCTCAAAGCAAATTCCCTTGTAGCATCTTCTAGGAAATGTAGGAAGAAGAAATCTCTCACTTTTCTCCTTCTCCAACATTCTTAGAGAAGAGTTCATACTTAATCTCACCACAAAACTCTAATTTATAAGAACAATGGATTCTAAATGGTTGTGGAATGAAAAATTGAGGAATGTGTGATGCGTAGAACGTTCAATTGGGGCGATGAGATGTTAAGAAGAGTCACTTTTCTGATCAATTTTGGCCCCAAATAAAGCCTAGGTCAGTTTTCCAATAGGTGCCTCTAGAAACTCTTCAAAAAGCGTCCAAATTTGTTGAATCTTCTAAAAATAGGGGTTGAGCATTAGCGCCGTCGGCACGCACTTTTGACGCTAGTGTTTCACAATTTAATTTGATTCTCACTGTCAAACTTAGTCGCCGACACTGCTTCTAGCGTCGTCGGTGCTGAATAAATTTCAACTTCTTCATTTTTGCTCAAAATTTCATTATTTTTGCTTTCTTTTGTTTCAAATCCTAAAATTCAACAACCTTCAAGAAAACATAAAAATATCTTCTATTAAAGTGCAATATCACAAAAAATAAGTATAAACTATGGGTATAAAATTGCATATATTTTTGGTGTATCAAAATCTCCTAAACTTACATGTTACTTGTCCTCAAGTAACTTCTCTACTATATAAAAATATGACTTAAAGTAAAGAATTTAACTTCTAGATTTTCATATCTTAGTCTACTAAATACAACAGCATAACTTAAGAAAAATTCAAAATAATTCCAGTTAATGCTAAAGGTATAAGAATATTTAGTAATCAAGTCCAAGATTTTTTATTCTCTATTCTTTTCAAGAAGAATTGAAAATTGTCATATTGAAGTCACTTAAAGTATTCATATAAAAAAGAACTTCATAAAAATTTACTAGTAAATAAACTAATACTTAAATAAAAGTTTAGAAAACTTAGCAAGCCTTCTTTTTTAAATTGATTCAAGTGAAGACAATTTTTAATTAGGCATCTCCTCAAGCTTCTCCCCACATCTTTTCTTTTCTTTTTTTTTCTTTTCTTTTATTTTCTTTTCATGTGAAGATTACTATATCTGTATAGCTTTTAATGATTTTGAGTTTCACTATCCTCTTCTTAAAGTAAAAAAACTTGTCACATTTGTTCACTAAACAAATTTATATTAGCTTAAAGATTTCATAAAGTTTAATTATTTTCTTTTTACATGAATCTTTAAGATTTCAAAAATACAATTTTCTTTACTTAAAATAGGAAAAATAAAGTCTTTTTCTTTTATACCAAATATCTTAATCTCTAAAATTAACTTTTATTATTGAAAATTTTTACTTAAGTTTACTATATATTTAGAAACATAAGTATAGTCATCTAAAGTTAACCTCCAATAACAAAGGTCATGTTAAATTTTAAATTTTTTGAAAATATAGCTAAGTGAGGACAAATAAAATTAAGTTTCTTTCTTTAAAAAGGAATTTTTCTTTCCCCCCGCCAAACTTAAATTTTTAAAAGAATTAACATGAAGAACTGAATAAGAAAAGGTGAAAGAAAACATTAAATACATAAAGAAAAGACATACTTGTTGAAGGTTCTGAATTTGAAACTTTAATTCTTAAAAA
Organism: Phalaenopsis hybrid cultivar; assembly: GCA_002079205.1. Lineage (NCBI taxonomy): Eukaryota > Viridiplantae > Streptophyta > Magnoliopsida > Asparagales > Orchidaceae > Phalaenopsis > Phalaenopsis hybrid cultivar. The sequence continues at coordinate 393,936 of JXCR01068734.1, forward strand.
CTGTAGATGCTAATATAAAAAGCTAAAATACAACTCCTTGATTCGATGTAAATTGACATAGAATTCCTTCACTACTGGTACAACAACTGCAACGATAGTGTATCACAGAACTTCCCATCGCCTTTGTACAATGATTTTATCAATCAAAGAATTTGGATTAATTAATCTGTGATTGACAAAACCTCTCTCTTTGATAAGCCACTTCTTTATAATAACTTTGTCGAATAATCTTTGCCCGTCAAAACTGATAAACTTTCTTCTATTGAAAACTCCATACCTAGAAGTATTTCTGGAATTGCAGGACATGAAATTCAAAAATAGGAAGTTTATGGTCATCCAAGGCAATTTTTAGGACTTTAAAAACACCTCTCAGTGGTTATTACGGAGCAAAATCCTGCCAAAGTCCGCCAAAATCTGACAAAACTGAAACTGCTATCGGCGCCGTCGGCTCTCCTGATGGCGCTGCCCGCGCTTTGGTCTATATTGCATTTTTCCATGTTTTTGATCTATTCGATTCCAAATTTTCCTCTAATACCAAACTTTGTCTTAATTTATAATAAATAAAATTGTGTGGAATTATTATCTACTAATATATAAACACTTATCAAACAAAATAGGAATTCATAGATATTTATATTTATATATGGGTCGCCTCCCATAAAGCGCTTGGTTTAACATCGTTAGCCCGACATACCATTTGATTAGTTGAGTTGAATTAACATTTAAATTTCTTTAAATTATGGTATTTGCCTTTCGTAATACTTTTTCAATCGATGCCCATTAACTTTAAATATCTTTCCGGTGTTAGTATTTTTAATAACATCAGTTCCATAATGATAGACTTTAATCACCTTAAATGGTCATAACCATCTGGAATTCAATTTTCCTGGAAATAATCTTAATCTAGTATTATATAATAAAAATTCTTGTCCGAGTTCAAACTTCTTTTGAATAATCTTTCCATCATGCCATATTTTCATTTTCTCGTTATAAATTTTTGCATCATCATATGCTTCATTTCTAATCTCCTCAAGTTCATTGAGTTGCATTAATATTTTCTCACCAACATCCCTTAAATTAAAATTAAAATCCTTGATAGCCTAAAATGTTTTATGCTTCAATTCTACTTGTAAATGATATGTTTTTTTTCAAAAATAAGTCTATATGGGGACATTCCTATGAGAGTCTTATAAGCAGTTATGTATGCCCATAATATAGTATCTAATCTAGCAGACCAATCCAATTTATAAGGATTAACAACTTTTTCTAACATTTGTTTAATTTCACAATGTGATATCTCTACTAGACCACTAGTCTGATGATGATAAGAAGTAGAGATATCAATTTTTTGTTCCTCTTATTCCTAAAATGAGATCCTCAATCTATAATAATTACTCTCGACATTCCATATCTTGTAAAATTATTTTTAATTAAAAATTTAGAAACACTCCTAGCATCACATATAGGTACAACAATAGCTTCAATACATTTGAATATATAATCAACAACAAGTAATTTTTATTAATTTTCAAATGAAGGCATAAATGATCCCATAAAACCTATTCCCCTCACATAAAAAATTTCAACTTCTAATGTGTAATTTAGAGGCATTTAATTTCTTTTAGAAATATTTCCTACTCGTTGGCATCGATAGCATGTTTTAATATATTCATTAACATCTCTAAAAGGATTAAGCCAATAAAATCCAACTTGCAAAATCTTATATGCAATTCTATTCATTCTAAAATGTCATCCAAATTCAGAATCATGACATCTTTCAATTATCTGTTGAGTTTTCTCATAAGGCACACACCTAATAATTAGATCTTTACATTGTTTATATAGATATGGGTCATTCCAAAAATAGAATTTTGAATCATATATAAATTTCTTTAATAGTGTATTTTTGATATTAGGTCATAAAATATCACTTACAATATAATTTACTGTATCGGCATACCACGATACATTCATTTGATCAATACTATATAATTGTTCATCAGAGAAATTTTCTAAAAATTCATTTGTAAAATTAGTTAATATTTCTCTTTCTAGTCTAGACAAATGATCAGCTATTTGATTATCATTTTCCTTTTTATCAACTACGGGAAAATCAAAGTCTTGCAATAGAAGTATCCATCTAGTTAATCTTGGTTTATCATCCTTCTTTTGCATCAAGTATTTAATAACATAGTGATCTGTATGAACTAACATTTAGTTTCAATTAAGTAAGGTCTAAATTTATCGAAAGATTACAAAAGTTAGAATAAGGATTGTTATTTTGATTATTTATAGCATTTAAAGTTTCATAAGATGATTGAGTATCAATGATGCTAGTGAATTTCTCTTTAATACTGAGGGTATTTGAGAATAGTTCAGTGCTATTTGATCAATCATTTTCAAAATAGCAGCAATTTGAGATGTTAAAATACACATTACATCATAATCATGAATACAAGCTACTCTCTTAGGATTTAATCTTTCAGAGGGCCATTGAAAATTGTTAGTAGTCATTTCTTCAATTAAAGAATTCACTTCATCAAAAGGTTTTGACATTAATGATCCACCCACAACATCTATAATAGATCTAAGTGATCTTAATAATCCATTATAAAATGTTTAAATTATTAACCAATCTGGTAGAGCATGGTGTGGACATTTTTTAAGAAGATCTTTAAATCTTTTTCAAGCTTCATAAATCGATTCCCCTTCAAACTGACAAAAAGATGTAATATCATTTATAAGCTTAGCAATTTTCGAGGGTAGAAAATATTCAGCTAAGAATTTTTGTGATAGTTTTCCCCAAGTTCTGATAAATCCAGATGCTAATGAATTTAACCAAGCCTTGGCTTTATCTCTTAATGAAAAAGGAAAAAGTCTAAGCTTAACAACATCATTAGACACTCCTTCATATTTAAAAGTAGCATAAATTTCAAGAAAACTAGCAAGATTTGAGTTTGGATCTTCAGTAGATGTTCCTCCAAACTGATTATTTTGTACCATTTGGATAATAACCAGTTTAAGCTCAAATGAATTGACAACAACGTTGGGATTTTGAATAGTCAAGTGAAGTTCATCTGCTGTTGAATTAACATAATCTTTTAAAGGTCTTTGTCGATTTTCGTTTATTTGATTATTTAAGTTATTAGCCATTTCATTTAAGTTTTTCATTTTTTAATTATTATTAAATTTTTCTAGTAGTACGTTCTAATTCTGAATCGTAAGATACTAAACCTTCAGATCCAATATTTCACATAAACAAATATAATAAGCAAAGAAAAATTTCTTAAAAAATGATTTTTAAATAATAAATTATTTTCTTTTTGGATTTTTGAATTTTTTTTAATTTTTTATATATAATTATCTCTATATTTCCTAATTTACCAAATCTATTTAATTTCTCGTTACCTTCCTTGATAATAGCGCCAATAACTTGATCCCGATGTGAAATATACTTGTGTAAAAATTATATAGGTTACTCTGCTATGCAACAGTGCCAAAAGCTTGATGTAATATTTTATAAATTATAAATTTAATCAATTCATGTTGGGATTTTATGCAAGTATATGTATCGTTATCAAGTAATAAAGGTCTTCTATTTAAGCCCCAAATATCGATCCCATGAGGAAGATTTAAATTTGAAGTGATAAATTTACTAAGAAATTCATAGAAAGTCAAAACAAAATTACTGTCACTAATTTCAAATGTTAAGATATTATCAGAACTAAATTATTTAACTACTAGCAAAAATGAAATATAGACTTTAAATAGTAACTACTAAACTATTAAACTATGTTTATGTGATGAATATTTTTTATGTGAAAAAGCATCTTTTCCACTACAATGAGATTTTGGTAAAACGAGATGAGATAAATGGTTCAAATATGTATTATGCCAAATATGAGCAGTTTTAATTCTCTACCATGATACAGTGTCATAGAAAATCTTTGGATAATCCTAGGTTTAGTCCCTAAATCTGTTGGATACTGGCTCCCACTCCAGAGCTCCCACTTCCCTTCACCTGAAGGATAACTCTCACTTTAGTTATTAAACACTAAGACAAAATTGGGGATTTTATTCTGTCACCCTAAAGATTATCCAATTCTACACCCAACAAAATATATTTCCCTTTTTATTTGCGCTTAATTCCATGAATGAAATTCTCCTTCATGGAATCAAATATGATCCTCACTCTGTTGTAGAACTCATACTCCATTTCCTGGATCATATGTTTCACACCATATTTTAATAATTCAATTGATCAGATTGAAAAGTAAATTAAGTTCAGAGTTGAAAAATCATCACAATTTATTTTATATTTTAATATTGGCACATTCATATTATCTCTTCTTCACCATATCTCAGAGTAGGGAGAAAGATAAAGTAAACTACTCAGACTTCATGAAAAAGATACACTCACTATATCTCAGAGTAGGGAGAAAGATAAAATAAACTACTCAGACTTCACGAGAAAGATACAACAAAATACAAATTTCATATATAAAATAAAATTCATACAACACTAATAACAAACTACAATTATCTGAAACTCTTTCATAAAGCAAATCCCTAGTAGCCTCTTCTAGGAAATGTAGGAAGAAGAAATCTCTCACTTTTCTCCTTCTCCAACACTCTTAGAGAAGAGTTCACACTTAATCTCACCACAAAACTCTAAATTATAAGAACAATGGACTCTAAATGGTTGTGGAATGAAAAATGAAAGAATGTGTGATGCGTGGAAGGTTGAATTGGGGCGATGAGATGTCAGGAAGAGTTACTTTTTTTTATCAATTTTGGCCCCAAATAAAGCTTAGAGTCGGTTCTCCAATAGGTGCCTCCAAAAACTCTTCAAAAAGCATCCAAATTTATCGAATCTTTTAGAAACAAGGGTTGAATCGACATTGGGACCATCAGCGTTAGTGTTCCACAATTTAATTTGCTACTCTCTACCAAACAGCGCCGTCGCCGCTGAACAAATTTCAACTTCTTCATTTTTGCTCCAAATTTGATCATTTTTGCTTCCTTTTTGCTTCAAGTCCTAAAATTAAACAACCTGCAAGAAAACATAAAAATACCTTCCATTAAAGTGTAATATCACAAAAAATGAGTATAAAATATGGGTCTAAGAATGCATATATTTTTGGTGTATCACACATTCAACTCTAAATCACTGAACTAAACTTCTAAAAGCTTAAACTAAAAGATCTGTCTTTTCCATAGATTTTTCTCAAAATTTCACCATGAATAGTGATTTTTGGATAGCTCATAAATGTTCTCAAAATACATGGTGAAAATAAAAAATTTTTGCATAGAAGTGAAGCTCTTAACTCAAGGATATCAAATATAGCAATTTTTGCCTCAAATCAGCAAGAAATGTTCAAATATGATAAGCCCTAACTTAGAAATCGCGAATGACCTGAGGAAGAAGATGAAGTGAGGAGCAAAAATGGTGTTTTCGGACCAATTTTTCACATAAAACTGTTCACAAACCGGTGCTTAAGCGCGAATGGTTCAGCGTTTAGATGCCTGTCTCTCGGTTTAGGCAGCGCTTAAGCATTGGTGTTGACGCTTAGGCGCCAGTGCACAAATTTTAATTTTTTTGATTTAAGTGAAATTCACTCCTAGCCTAAGTCACAAATCCTATATGGTTCCCTCTTAACTCTCCTCTTACTCAAAATTCACCAATCTTAACTAATTCTATTCAACACAAAATAAAATGAAATTTCACACAAACAAACACTTATATTCATTCACGAATGATTACAAATGTTTTCAAATACATAAATTCTTAATCTTAATAGTCTTGGATGAGAAAATTCCTAATGCAAACACAAAACAATTTTAACATTAAAAACATATTAAACACACTTAACATAAAACAAAAACTAATCACACTTAACACAAAACAAAAAACTTAATTCCACTCTCCATTTGGTGGAACGAATCTTGGCCTCTCATTAGTCTCTTCTTCAACATTTTGAATGTATGTTTAAAAGAGCTGACGATGATTAATAACTCTGGTTGAATCTTCTTCCATCCACTTGTTCATCAGATACATAGCCTTGTCGCTTCTTCTATAAAACTGGTATGACTAAACTACATCTTAAGTTGTCATCCCATATGATCCAGATGTGTGTTAACTCCCATGACATTTGCTTCGTTATCCCTTCGATACTAACAGCTAAGAAACGGTTATACAACTCTTGCACACTCTGACTAACAAACTATTTTCTCATTACTTCCTTAGTCTTCTTCAAATCACTCTCCTAAGATGACATTTTTCCAAACTCTTGTCTTCTCTCTTAGAATTTTAGGGCTAAATGAAGGTTTGGTGAGATCACTACTCATGCCTGTTGACCTCACTTTTGGTTGAGGTCTAGAAATTTCTTTAGTAGCCTAGGTCTAGCCATAGATGTTGACCTCACTTTTGGTTGAGGTCTAGAAACTTCTTTAGTAGCCTAGGTCTAGCCATAGGCTTTCCTTTACTGACTATCTCAAAAACTTACAAAAAGTACCCCCACAATTAAAAAATCAAAACTCTTCTATTTACTCAAGTTAGAGTTCCTTTCTTTAGTAGCCTAGGTCTAGCCATAGGACTTTCCTATTGACTAGTCTTAGAAAACTAGAAATGCATCACCACTAGAAACTCAAAAATTCTTCTCTTTACTCAATTTGAAGTTCCACATATTGGTCCTCACCATTAGAAACTCAAAACTCTTCTCTTTACTCAACTTGAAGGTCCACATATTGGTCCTAACCTCTAGCATTAGAAACTCAAAACTCTCCCTATTTACTCAACTTGAAAGTCTACATACTGATCTTAACCTCTAGCATTTAGTAGGTAAGATCATTATAAGAGAATTCAAG
>JXCR01068734.1:409611-458653 GCA_002079205.1 Phalaenopsis hybrid cultivar
TTTTTTTTTTTTTTTTTTGCTTCATTTAGATTGTGGAACTAAGGTAGTTTTCCCTTTCCCTCTACTTTCTCACTATGGGCGACCATAATTACCATTCCCTCTCTTTTATTACCATGGTCTTCTTGACACTTGACACTAAAATATGAATCAAATCAATTCATTTAATTTAAATAGAATAAATTCAAGTTTTAAATTATATAAAAAAAATATTTTTCATTAGCTATAGACATTTATATACTAGTCATACTTAGGCAACTTAAATTTTGTTACCAAGTCATAACATCTGCTTTCTCTCTAATAAATAACAACTTATTATATCCTATATTTCATAAAATTGAACTTGCATGAATTTGAGAAGTTATATAGATTTAGCTGGCAATTATTTCCAAGTTGTATTATAAGTCCAGTAGAGTCTGGCTTGTCTTAGTACTTCACGCAGTTGAACTATAATTCCCTATTTACTTACATTATTAGTAGAATAGGTTTGGGTTTCTATTTGATAATTAGACCTCACCATTTTCTTAGATTTTTCTTCTTATCATGACATAAGTTTTAACTTCTTTGGATTTCTCTTGATTTGACATCGTTGGGATATAAGCTAAATCTTTCATAAAATATCAAATCAAACAAATAATCTTTTTTAATTTCAAAATTTATAAAATTCAACAGAGGATAGTAAAATTATCTTTGAACTTCTAATTATTTTGACACTTTCTACTTTTTCTCTTTTAGATTCTGATGAAAAATACTTCACATTAATCTTTTCCATTTGAAATTTTTAAATATGTACCAACCATGAAAATTAAATTTTAAAAATCTTTAAGACTTGGTTGTAGCCTTAATTGATTGTTTTCATAGGAGAATTATCTCTTAGAATGTAATTAACTATAAGGTCTTGCCTTATAGAGGTTTATAACTCAGATTAATCTAAACTCTATTTATTCTTCATGTTATGTAGGGTAAAGAGTTCTTGGTATAAATTTAAACTCATCAAATATTAAATAAAGTTCTTTATTTCAGTGATCAAATCCATCATAAAGTATTATTTCTATCTTTTGAGATGGTATATTACTTTTGATGTTGTGTTTGATTGCCTAAATAAATAAACTTATTTAAAATATTTTTTATGGACACATAATAAAACCATCACGTTTTAAACTCAATCTCTTTCAGAATAATGTATGAATCACTTACGAAGGTCCATTATATTAATCTTATTTCCATATAAGTTTTAAAATGAGTTTATGTCATTTGGAATGTAAAATTGATATTAGGGTTTATTGAGTCATGATTGGTGTTAGTCCATTAAGTTGTCAAAGCAGTGTAGCCATGAATGACACTATTGGTCATCCCAAGTAGCAATACATCCAATAAAATGAGGACATCTACCTAAATTTTAAGAATCATACTAATCTCATACAGTATAATAATCCTCTTAATTATGATAAAATACTAAAGTTATTATTCATTAGTTAAATTATTAGTTAGTTTAGGTGCACAACATTTTCCTGCCGCATAAGGAGGTAATATTGGGGGAAACATCAATCAGAGCATGACTTTAAGCTACATCTTCATCTCTAGAACACCTTCGGTATCATTTTTTAGGTTACCTGACAGCCTTTAAAGTCATTAAACACACTTGAATAAATTAATAAATAAAATTAGAAAAATAAAAAGTATAAGGGTAATGTATTTTACATTTTAATGTAATTACAAAATATCTAAGTTTAGGAGTTATAAGGCCACACCCTTATTGACCAACAGTTTTATACAAAGCACAAAATTAATCGCTATGCCCTTTAATCACATTAGTGTGATAATAATAAAATTTCATTTATGATTTATGGTTTATAATATATAGTTTAATGGATTAAGATCAAATATATCACATTAGTGAATACATTAGAGGCCATTTATTATGTTTAGGTACAACATAAAATTACATTTTATAAGTTAGCTTATTGTGATTTAAATTGTAAAACCCCATAACATACTTTTGGTATTTGAGCTGCCTCAAACCTAAAGGAAATTTTACATTTCATGATCTAATTATTCGTATTGACTTCTTGAAGCTTGCAAGTAATAGCAATGTGTTGGCCATAAAATAATTTTTATTGTCTTTGGACAAACTCTACATGTTTATTTTAAATGAAGTATAAATCTTTTCTTGATGGAGCACAATGGAAAAGGAAATAAATAAATCAAATATAATACTCATGATGCCCTCGTTTGATAGACACAAATAATGGGTAAATAGATAATTATTAGCATCAATCTTACAATAGTAAACAAGATTTCTTTATACTCACCCAATAAAATGGTAATATTCATGCTTAAAATAAGTTATCATAATTTGTAACTCACTAGAGTAGGTTTAGTGTGTAGAAAATCTATTGAAATTAATTTGTTCGTTTAATTGTGTCCTATAAATTAATTTGTTCATGACATGACATATAACCTCCATAAATACATTGATTGAACTATAAGATTCATCCAAATTGTCAAATACAGTTTTATTTTCTTTCATCTTATAGTCTAGCAATCATAAAGAATACATTTATTCAATTCCAATAATAATTTCTCTTGATTTTAAATCAATTTATTATCAAATTATGAACATTATAAAATAGCTAATATATTCAAAATTACACTATCAAAGCCCAACAATCATAAAAAAAATTGTTCATGGATTTGGCCTACACATACTAGATAGTCTACAAGTTTTTGCAAATATGCCTTTGCCAAATATTTGCAAAAACTTGCATGTAAATGCCACATAAAAAAGGTTGGAGAGAAGATCATTTTATACACACATTATAGTAAACTTATTTTTACTAAAGAAAACATGGAACTCAACATTATTTATAGCAAATTAGGCTTTCAACCCAAATTGTGCTTTTCCTTAGAGGAAAGCCCATACATTCAATTCACTTGAGGGAAATGTTTCATATGAAAGTAGGGTATAAATAGAGGACAAATAATGACAACTTCTTCATCTCACCCTCTCATTGCCTAACAAACACAATGTATTCATTATTTAAAATTACGTGTCCTTTCATGGTAGCACTTTTGGGAGGTAACCTATATTAAGATCATGTCCATCAAAGTTGGTATTATGGTGTAATTACTCAAAAGGTGATCCGAGTTTATCATCACCATCACCGAACTCACCAATGAAAGCAATATTCATCATTTCATATTTCTCATTAATAGCTATTAATGATAATATAAGAATCAAAAGAAGTCATGGCACCATGGTTACATTTTTCAAGCTATAAATTGAGTACGAATCACTATGGAGCAATGTAGACCTGTGACTTAAAGTAAACATTTTTCACTTACATGCAAATGTTCAAGATGAGGATAAGAAAAAAATTAAAATCATTGATTATAACCAAGGTATTGGAGTCCACATGGTTATTTCTATCATAGTTATTTGAGACCATTTATAACACTTGTTCATCATAGATTTGATTTGTTATTTGAGCTGCATTGATGCCTTCATGTCTCTCTCCAATATGAGTACATTCAATTATAGCATATAGTAATAATATCAAACGTGATGCCTTGTTTAACATGACTTCAAAAACTTTATCATCATTTAGGGTGATGTAATGAAACCATCATCAATAGAAAAAAATGCTATACATTAGCTATCAAAAAATATCATTTAAATTTTTAAGAAATTGCTTGCTTGGGACTTATATGGGAGGATTCTTTACCTTCTCGTGCAAGTNCATCCAAAATTATCATTTAAATTTTTAAGAAATTGCTTGCTTGGGACTTATATGGGAGGATTCTTTACCTTCTCGTGCAAGTAGATGCAAATTATTTATCAACACTCAATTGTCTATCACATAATAGGATCAAGGAAATTAATTGACAACTCAACCACTCAGCATTTCAGCAAGATTTTCTTTTAAACTAGAACACAATCAATTTTTAAAATATTAGTAAAAAAATTTATAAATTATGATCATTGTTGTTAGAAGGGGATTGAGAAAAATATACAATAAATTTAACACATTAATTAGTTTAACTGCTAATCTGGCAAACATATATACAACATTTGTTTGTCAGAGCTTGATCTATAACTTCTAAATTGTAGTTAATTCTGCAATATATTTTTTGTACTGTTTTGTAAGTTTTAATGTGGAACTTATTAATGTAATCTCGACGATCACATGTCATATTATCATTTGATTCAACGTATTTGACTTTGCAACTAAACAAAAAAATTTCATTATAAAATTGTGCTTGNGTACTGTTTTGTAAGTTTTAATGTGGAACTTATTAATGTAATCTCGACGATCACATGCCATATTATCATTTGATTCAACGTATTTGACTTTGCAACTAAACAAAAAAATTTCATTATAAAATTGTGCTTGCGAAATGAAATAGACTAGCCAAGCACAAATAATTTCCACATTTGTTATAGGCCATTTTGACCAATAGCTAAACACAAATTGATGGAAAAATTAATGAGTTGAACCGAAGAAACAACAATTATAAAAAATATACGCAATTAGTCATACCCAAAAGTCTTCATGTTAAGAAGTTGGAGCAAAAAATCTTATTAAAATAATCTCACAAAACAAAAAGTAAACTGATTGGCTGTAGAGAAAGAAATTGGTTGATAAGAGGAAGAAAAGAAGGAAGTAGTGTTTTGTTTAGCCTTATGAATGAATGGGAAAAAAATATAAGGTTAGGACTCCGGATGCATCTAGAGTCCAATAATGGGACGCCTCGTGTTAAGTGGGCCTCATAAATTTAAACACTGACCAATTCCAGTGCATTGTGGTGTGCCCACTTGCCACATGACGCCCCACCATTGCACTCCGGACTCAAATTACGTCCGGAGTCCGAATATAATATTGGCTCGAATGAATGAGTTGAAAAGAACAAGAGAGGGAGCCTAAAAAGAGAGGGTTTTGAAGGAGAAATTAATAAGAAGAGGGATTTCAGGCTTGTCATTCGCCCGAAAAACTCAGAATGACTGCTTCTTATCTGACAAATGATTTTGAGCTAGTCGGGCGTTGAGCCGGCGACTTGATATGCCATTTCATCATCTAGTCTCCCATTAACACTTCACTTCATTTTTTTAATTTTTTAAGTATGTTTTTCACTAAATTTTTAATATATTAATGTCAAAATAATCGATGCTCTTCTTTACTTGCAGAAAGTGACCAAAATAGGTCCAGTTTTGAACCTTCTTTATTTTATTGGCAACCGTTAACCAGCTACTTTTCATCCTGTCGACTGCTGGAATNTAAACACAAATTGATTGAAAAATTAATGAATTGAACCGAAGCAACAACAAATATCTAAAATGTACGCAATTAGTCATACCCAGAAGTCTTCATGTTAAGAAGTTGGAGCAAAAGACCTTATTAAAATAATCTCACAAAACAAAAAGTAAACCGATTGGCTGTAGAGGAAGAAATTGGTTGATAAGAGGAAGAAAAGAAGAAAGTAGTGTTTTGTTTAGCCATATGAATGAATGAGAAAAAAATATAAGGTTAGGACTCTGGATGCATCTAGAGTCCAATAATGGGACGTCTCGTGTCAAGTGGGCCTTACAAATTTTAACACTGACAAATTCCAGTGTATTGTGGTGTGTCCACTTGACACATGACGCCTCACCATTGGACTCCAGACTCAAATTACGTTTGGAATGTAATATTTTCTTGAATGAATGGGTTGAAGAAAAGAGAGAGTGTGTAAAAAGAGACGGTTTTGAAGGAGAAATTAATAAAAAAACAGATTTCAGGCTCGTCATTCGCCCGAAAAACCCCAGAATGACTGCTTCTTATCTGACAAATAATTTTGAGCTAGTCTGACATGCCATTGCCATTTCATCATCTAGCCTCCCATTAACACTTCACTGAATTTTTTTAATTTTTTAAGTATGTTTTTCACTAAATTTCTAATATATTAATGTCAAGGTTTCACCTAAAATAATCGATGCTCTTCTTTACTTGCAGAAAGTGACCAAAATAGGACCAGTTTTGAACCTTCTTTATTTTATTGGCAACCGTTAACCAGCTACTTTTCATCCTGTCGACTGCTGGAATCAATTCTGGCGCAATGCTTGGAAGAAACAAACAAGCACTGCGCATGTTTAATATACGTAATAATGATAATAATAACAGTAACTTGTAGGAAGGAGTGGGGGACCAATGCAGCAAACTTAAATGGAAGAACTTTATAGCTAGTTGTTTGTTTGGCAGCAAAAAAGCCTAAAAGAAAGAGCTTGGCAAGTTCTTACATCACTTTTGCCAGTTCATTTGAGGCATGGGTGAAGTCATCCATGCAGGTCACAATCGTTTAGATTGTAATTTATTATTTATTTTATTTCTATATTAATATGGAATAAAAATATATTCTATTATTAAATGTTTTTTTTTTTTTTTGTTGAATACGGGCACTGCACAGCAGCCGGCGGCCAGCATAAGATGACCATCAATAATGACAACAATAAGAAAATCTAAAAATTTCTTGGCATATGTGGCTTTAGCACAGTTTGCTCTATTATTAAGACCTACTGCCTTATTTTCTAATCTCATCACTACACACTTTGTTTGAAATGTGTTGGTTAATACAGTTGCCGCCTTCAGTCAGAGAAAGACAAGAATAAAAAATTCAGAAATGAAAAGTAGACTACACTGATATTCTAAAATAAGAGCAATAATCTTAAAAAGATTTGGACTTTTGTATTTTGTTCTGCTGGTTTCTTCCTCTCCTTCTTTATCTTTTCTCTTATCCTAATCCTATCTATTTTGATTGATCTCATGCTCTACTCTGGCAAGGCTTTGGCTTTTGATATGGATTCATCTTTCTTCCCTGCACTCTCGTCTAACGCATCTTCTATTTGAGGAAATGCCCCATTTATCAACTAGAAAGGCTTATATTCTCAACTTTCCTCTTCTAATTTAAATCTTTCTTTTATGCTATGTAGTGATGACCGAGTTGCTTTTTCAGAGGAAGAAATTAAGGAAAGCAATGGAATCTTACAAAAAACTTAAAGCTTGCGAGGTTGAATTGACCTTATTTCTCTTATAGTCTTATAGACGGCTTTTGTCTAGTGTAATTTATTTGCGCTATGGATTTAGACATGATAGCCCTTGATTTATGATCCCGAGAAATATAGTTGTGTAAAAATTATATAGTTGACTCCGCTATGCAACGGTGCCAAAAGCTTGATACAATATTATATGAATTAGAAATTCAAGCAATTAATGTTGAGATTCTACGCAAGTATACGTATCATTATCAAGTAATAAAAGACTTTCTATTTAAGCCCCAAATATCGATCCCACGGTGAAGGTTTAAATTTAAAATGATAAATTTACAAAAAATTCACAAAAAGTCAAAAAGAAATTATTGTCACTAATTTGAAATGTTGAGATATTATCAGAACTAAATTATTTAACTAATAACAAAACTGAAATACAAAGTTTAAACAATAACTACTAAACTATTAAACTATGTTTATGTGATGAAGATTTCTCATGTGAAAAAGTATTTTTCCCACTACTATGAGGTTTTTATAAAATGAGATGAGATAAATGATTCAAATATGTATTGTGCAAAATAGGAGCAGTTTTAATTCTCTACCCTGATACAGTGTTAGAGAATTATATAAGTGCTTGAGGAAATATTCAATGAATTGAATGCAATAATTATAGTAGCTACAAATTTGACAAGAAGATATACAACACTTTATTGTTAGAGTTTGATCTATAAATTGAAAGTGCATTTAATTCCAAAAAATAATTTTGAATTATTTTGCAATTTGAATATAGACCTAGTAATGCAATCTTAATGATTACATGAAAAATAGTATCATAAGATTCAATATATTCAACCTTCAAATTATACAATAAGCTTTCCATTATATGATTGTGCTTGCAAAATGAAATAGACCCTAACCACAAATTACATCTTCTTCTATTATAAGCGATTTAAATAATAACTAAACTTAACAATCAAATAAATATTTAATTAATGGTAAAATTAAATTAAACAAAACTAATAGTTGATGTGTATCATAAGATTCATGATAGTAGAGTAATAATTTAACTTCTTGGCATTGTAAAAAAATATAGTACACACTCAGGTAATGTAGAAGTAAATAGGAGGAGATAATTTGCTTTTTACATAAAAAATCCTAAATTGAAGAAAAAGTCACGTGAACTAGCCCAGTTGAAACAATCTACTATGCAATCATGAGTACATGAGTCCACTTTTCTCCTAAACTATGAAAGATGGAGTTACATAGCTGTAAAATAGTAGTTCATCGATGATAGTCTTAATCTGTTAATAATGATTATAGTTCTTAGCGATAGTAGGCTGCAAGAGTCGTAATTAATTATTATGGAAGCAGTAATTCATAATGAATGTTGTAGGTGGTGGTTATAGTGTCAGTTTGTCGTATAGGTCGCATTTGAATGTCATGTCGGTCATGAATGATTGTTTCAGGAGCATCAGTTGGACACAAAGATCGTAGCAGGGAGATGCAGGAGTTGTAAGACATGTAAGTCATTATGGTAAGCTGTGATAATGTACGTAGGTTGCAGAGGCCAGAGTTGGGAGTTTCATGAGCTTTGATAATGTTTTATTGCGATAGAAGCCAAAGTTGGGAACTACACGAGTTGTGGATAACATCAATAGACCACATAGACTAGAGTTGGGAGCTGCATGAGCTAAGATAACATTCACAGACCAAAGAGTTTGGAGTTGAGGGCTACACTAGTTATGAAAAAGTTTATAATTTACAAATATTGGAATTGGGAGTTGCATGACCAAAGATCACGTGTGTAGGCCACTAAAGCCAGAATTCAGAGCTACTTCAGTTGAGACAACTTATGTAGGCCGCAAATGCCGGAGTTGGGAGTTGCAAGAGCTAGATAACATTTGTAGGCTCTAGAGCCAATGTTTGGAGTTGCATAAGTTGTCATAACATTCGAAGTCCATAAAGGCTAGAGTTGTAAGCTGCATGAGTAGAGATAACGTTTGTAAACCACAAAAGTCAGAGTTGGGAGCTATAAGAGCTGAGATAACATTTGTACTCCATAGAGGCTAGAGTTGCAAGTTGCATGGGCTACTATAATGTATGTATACCACATATGCTAGAGTTGGGAGATGCACAACATTTATTCCCCAGCCTCCTCAGTAAGAATCGACCAGAAACTTTAGCTTCCATTCTTTAATATTATTCCCAAACGCCACAAGCCAAAATCTGGAGCATGCCAAGAACACTTGTAGCCATCCCGACCAACCTTGAAATTGAAAAAGTAGGCAAAAAGGTTGGTCAACCATGGGATGGCCAACAACGGAGGAAGTTAATGAATAGCATTATGGCGGTAATGGAATTTGACATTACTCTAGTGGGGATGACACCGTAGCAACTAAGGATCACTCGTAGCTCCCACACAAAGGCAACCTCAGCCCACACTTGAACTTGTCTTAGCAAAAGACCTGATCATTATCATAATGATTAGTCGCTTGATAAACATTATAGACCACCCCCAAGACCATCAACTTGTNACAAGACCATCAACTTGTCTTACATGCAAAACTCCTGAAGTGCCAACAAGGTGGACGCTTCTTCGGTCGGGATGGAGACAAAGTGCTATTGGGAATATTTTGGTTGCATAAGAATAGCAATCAAAGGAAAGAACTGACAGATTGATTTGGAGGAAACAGAAAAATCATGTGAAGTTTCCTACACCAGACCTATTTATAAAAAATAGATGTAAGTCAAATCGTCATAGGGGCATCAATGTAATTTGCCACTCAAAACTAGGAAGAGGGAGTCATATCAAACACATAAATCAACATACAAAATTTAAAATTTATTTCATAAATACAAATATTTACATTAATTGTATGACAACTACTCGAGAAAATATTTTACAAAACTATCAATCGTTGGTTCGGCTGAGATATAACCTCGCTGAAATAGCTGCTTATACGAAATTTCACCATCTAATCTAATCCTATCTACTTTAACAATTTCAACTTGGATCTGGACAGCTGAAGAAGCGTATCAAAAAGCCAGCAACTCCACCTAAAGAATTGCTACTTCCTCGCAGAGTGCATATTTTTTAGCACGGATGACGCCACTTCTTCCACTAGCCTCTCCAAGTTTCTTATACACTCGATCAGTATGTGCATCTTTCAAGCCCAAGGAAAATCGACCACCCAAATAAACAAATCCTCTATCTCATGCTGTTGGAGACCCATTAAGTCGGGTAGATTCAAGCCTGTCGGCTACTTTTGTCTAGGCCTCCTCTAGGGAACCCGAGCTTCTACCCCCAGCCTCAGCTTGTCGTGAAGCACCCTTGATAAACCCTTGATCCACTGCAACCTATTGATGAATCAATACCAGCCTCCGTTGAAATATAAAGCATGTTTTAGAAAGAGAAAGTTCATCCAATGAATATAAACCCTCCATAACCATGATCTGGTCTCATTCCAATCTTTGAAAAGAGATTCTTTCTTCATCAGTCCAATGTCCCTCGGCTGGTGGAGGGGTACAACGACATTCTGCGCATCGAGTGGCATTGAGGCACCAGTAACCTCTTGCATGGTTTCCTTAACAACTTCCTTCGACCCCGTGACGCACTAGAGAATCAGCGACTCTTTGCTCTAGTCCCTCAAAAGGTTACATTGGAGTCTGAGTAGGAGCCGATAGATTTGTAGGTCATTCCTTCAAATGGTCACCTTCCTCCGCTTCAAACATCTCTCCCAAGGCCTCTCTCTTAGGCTGCTTTTCTCTGCCTACACCTCATGGGAACGATTGAGGTGCAAGTCTGATGACTTCACTGATTTTCTTGATCGGGCCTCTTTCTCTCTTTCACCATCACCTTCTACCTCTAATCACCCTCCAGGCGAGATTCTGTTTCTCACCTCATGTCCTCGAAGACCCTTTACTAGGTCTCTTTGTTATAATTTTCGTCTTTGGAAAACGATTTGTTCACCATGCTGGAAATCGAAATTCAGATAGACGGTGATTTATCAGAGGAATATGGGAAAAGCACATTCCTTACTCCCTATTTATAGGAATCAAGGGCACAAAATTCAAGGGGTTCAATTATTGCATCATCAAGTAATCATAAATATTACTTTCTTTTTAGTATTAAATTCTCTTGTTCTTATTGTCGCATAACTTCCAAGAAGCCATTGATTTGTGAAACTAAATATATAGATGGAAAATATATCAGCGTAAATCTTGAAGCAAACAGATGGCCTAAGGAAGAATGACGTAGCAAGGGCTGGCCCCCCAAAAATTGGTATGGCGGCCAAGGAGACCGGTCGACTTATCCTAGTCAAAGATCATCTAAATCGATTTAACAATACACGCCTAAAATAATTCATCCTACTGCCAGAGACAATCAAGGGTTCCCTCGAGGCATCATGGAGTCACGAGCTTCAACAACTTTCAACGAGATCTCCTCGCCCAAAGGGTAAACTACCTATCAAGTTTTGGTGACTCGCACTCTGCCCGATGACTTAATTTAATCAACCAACAAAAATTCCCCCAACAAGGATTGAGGGTTGACGATCGGATCAATATATATGCTGGCTACTGCCAACTAAGTGGATCAGTCTCATCGACTATCTTCAGAAATCCAATCAGTTATCCCAGCCTGAAAGATCAACAGGCCGATGGTCCATATCCATCTAGCCGACTAACAATACTAATCACGTCACCTCATTGGCCTTGCAGAATGAGTCGAAGTACAACAAAGCCCTAAGCCCATAGAGCTATATTCTCTAGAATAACCCGTACAAGCCCTATTTAAATAGAGACATAAATATAACTTCCATTCTTATACCTCCTTATTCTGTAAATATGTGATCATATCATGACTAAAATTTTACACAATTCTCTCATTTTATTTTTGATAAGCGCACTCTTTTATCTCTCTCTCTCTCTCTTCCTCCTGTCCCACTTATTATTTAGGAGGTGTGATTCACGAGACAATTTTGGATTCAACAATTTTAAATTTATATGAACTTTATGTGACTAAAAAAACTCCACATCTTATATAAACCTCGCATTTTCTATATATTCATAAGTTCCGAAATCATCAGCAACGAGAGAGAAAGTTCTCATGCTGAGTTACAAATGTCAAGCATTATTTATGAAAAAAACATTTTTTTTTTAACTATTTATTTTAAGCAATATATAAAACATTATTATAATGATTGAAATGCCGACACACAAGCCTTATAAATTTGCGAACGGCCAATCTTCCTTGGCAGATATTGGCTTTAATACAGTTTGCTCTATTATTAAAAACTACTGTTCTATTTTTGTTCCCATCACTCCCACACTTTGTTTGAAATTTCTTGGAGTTAATCTTCACTGTTCCATAAATTTCGAGAAAAATTTGTTTGCCTAAGACGTACGTTGCGCTGCGTACGTTCGGACGTTCGGGAGGTTATTCAGAGGGTATTGAGGAGTTATATTACCGTTATACCCCTGTAACTCTTTTATATACATTATTATTATTATTATTATTATTATTATTATTATTATTATTATTATTATATATATATATGTACTTTTCATTGAGTTTCACTTGCACGTTGTAAGAATTTCACCATAATTGAAATATTATTTTGTTTGGCTGAATTATCACTTTAATTTAATGCTTCTTAACCACTAATCTTAATTAAACTAAGCTTAATAAATTGATTGTAATAATTACATATTATTCAATTAGATTATTCTACGCACCCAAAACTTGGCATATACAAACTATTTCTTTTATGTTGTATGATGTATTGCCTAAATTAACTATAATCAGTATTAATTTTACCTTATAGTTATAGTTATATTATTATTATTAGTGTGTGTTAGTGTGTGTGTTATATGTGAGCGGAAAAAAAACGAAGAATGAACATTAATTTACATTAATTTACAATGAGTACACACTAACCTTTCTGAAGCTTATTTAGCAAAGATCTTGTAACATTTATTCTTAGGATGGCCTCCTATTTATAGAGAGAGGAGGCATGACTCCTAAATTTACAGAGGGCAGAGGCACATATTTTAATATGGTCTGCATCCCAAGATATTAAAGATATTTGGCTTCGGTGAAGCCCAATGATCCCTTGTAGTCCTCAACTCGGTGATCTCGACAACAGGGATGAAGTAGCTGACCTTGTTGATTGTCTATTTCGATAGGACCGTCCGACAGACTGACGACCCAAAGGTAGTTGATCGGTTACTCTTGTGAAGTGGTCAGGTATAGTTGGTCGGTCGCTCCTGTGAATTTAGCTTGGTATAGTTGGTTGATTCTTCCTATGAAGTAAGCTGGGTGTTGCTGATTCAGATTACAGAGAGACTGTCGGCCAATTTAGTTCTTGATGGGTTCTCCGACTCCTTGAGACTATTGTTTTGGGTTGACAACTATTGTCTGAGCTTTGTATGAGTTATTTTTCTCAGGGGGTCTCATAGTGCCCTGCCGTATCCTCTAGGTTAGTTGGATTCCTTTGAGATTTGTGTTAATAGGTTTTCTATGCACATATTTAGTTCACTGATTTTCTTGTTTCTTGATAGTGATAACTGCGAAAATAATAAGAGAATCTTATTTATGATAAAAAAATAATATTTATAATTACTTAAGAATGTAAAAAGTGAACTTGAAATTTTATGCCCATGATCTCCTATAAATAGGGCATGGGGGTATTGATCTTTTCCTCTACCTTCGTATTGTCCATAGTGGGCAAGTCTGTGAGTCTTCATAAAATTGCTTACAAGAAAGCATTCGCCAAGATGAGAGGGACTTAATCCTTGCCCTGGAGGTGAGAAGAAAAAGTGGTTGTCTGTTCTAAAAAGATGGGCGTCGGATTCAGAAGGTCAAGTGAGATCCTTAGATTTATCGTTGGCGTGGTCAAGCGGCAAGACTTGATTGGTAGAAGGTTCTTTGAGGTAGACACTCATGAACACTAGTGAGGACTACCAAGAGTTATGGAAGACAATCTTTTGGTTGTCCAACCAGTCACTCCATTGACTCTTGTCTCGATTTAATCCTTTCAGACTAAGATATCGGGCATGGAATTCCTGACACTCTAAGAGTCATTGACCTTCCACCACAGGCTGGAGGTCAAAATCTGGTGAGAAAGGATTTTCCTTTACTTCTTGTGATTGAGGCCGAATCATGAGTATGTTGTGCATCTTCTTTTTAGTCAATCCCATTTTTACTTGAGTGTTTTTCTTACTTTGTCATGCAGGGGATTTGGCTGCTATTGTGGTGATAATTGATTTCCCGTCAGTTGAAATAGAAACAAATCCTACTGTGGAAGTTGGTAATGGGGAGAAACCAACCAAAGATCTCTAATGTACAGTTATGGGTTAAAAGAGTCATCTAAATCTCTCAGCCCAGGGTTTATCGAGATTGGTTGCTAGTGACCCAAAGTCTCCAATGCTGGGACACCAACGTCAAAATCTGGAAGAACCCATGGTCCAATCGGATTGCTGGCTGAGGAGTTGCACCAGCCGGCAGTTCAAAAGGAGTGTGAGGAAGGCTAGAAGGACGATATGACACTTGTGCATGTAGGTGATCACCTTCCGGAAGGAAGTCGATGCTCTTCGGGTGGACCTTTTGACCATTCAAGAAGTGTCTTATACTTCTCAAGCGCATGATGAAATAGAAAAGGTAGATATGTTTAGGTTAGGAGTAGAATTAACATATATGTAGCTACTTCAGCGAGGGTATGTCTCATTTAAAGCGGCGACTGATAGCATTATCCAATATTTTTTGCCGGTTTAATTCGTCAAATCTCTATAATGTAAATAGATTTTTTATTAGGATATATATTTCATTTTTTTTCTTGAGGACTTATGTTTTTATTCTATTCTCATCATTTTTTTATTGTAGACGAGTGTGTTCGGGTCAGGGGTTTGTTGATTGTTGGTGAAATCCAAAATTTGACTATGGTGGCAGATTCTATGCTCCAAGTGTTGGTCGAAAGTAACAAGAATAGGGTTAACCACCCGATCGATCCTGCGGAGATCTGAGAGGAAATGATAGAGGGGTGTCAGATGTCTTTGAGAACCTTGACCCATTTGCCTGGATGAGATGGAGGTTGCTTGGGATTAGTAGAGGAGGATATCCACATTGTGTTGAAGGAGATGCAAGAAGAGATTGATGCTCTTCGCCATTAAGCGTCCAAACTTCAGAAAGATTCCTTTGTACAGGGGGCTCATTCTAGGACCGCTAAGCAAACCACTTTACGCTTGGTTGTCAATTGTTATATAGGAGGTTGTTTAGGAAGGTAATATTCTTGGTCGAGGTGACTAAGGACTTGTTTGTAAAATATATGTTGTCAGACTAAAATCCGAGTGTAATTATTTTATTATTGAAATAAAATATTTAATTTTAATTTTTTGTCTTGATTTTAATGTTGATTTGTTGTTTTCTCTCAAAATTCCTCTTTGAAATTTTCACTTCTATTATATTCCTAAGATTCGGGGCACTTGTTATCTTTTTTGTGAACTTCTGTCTCTCGACCTTTTGTTTGACTTTCTTACATTTGTTTGTTTCTTCTTCTGTTCACTTTATGATGGCTCCTAAGTAAACTTCCCAAATCTTTGGTTTGGTAGCTGTAATCGAGCAGTTAATTTTGTCTCCATTAGATGTAGCTTTTGTAGAGGACGCTTTTGTGTTTAATTTGAACATTAGATTTAGGGCTGCTTGCCAAAAAGAGAGGATGACCGATAGGTTCGGTGAGGACTTGGTGGTCTTCAGAGTCCAGTTGCGGTANAAGGACGTTTTTGTGTTTAATTTGAACATTAGATTTAGGGTTGCTTGCCAAAAAGAGAGGATGACCGATAGGTTCGGTGAGGACTTGGTGGTCTTCAGAGTCCAGTTGCGGTATGGATTAAGGTTGCCCTTGTGCTAGGAAATTAAGGTGATTTTCTTTCGATATGGGATCATTACAATGCAGATTAAGGCGAACCCAAATGATTGTCTGGTTTTCAAAAGTACAATCAGAAAAGTACTTATTAAATGAGAACTTATATTTTTTTGTTAAATGTTTAAAAAATTCAAACAACTTTTTCATGACAAATTAAAATTTAACTTTTAAAATGTTATTTCGGACAAATTCATGTGTCAGTCATAAAAACTGAGTTGAGGACCGTTCTCTTATGATTGCCTAGCCGATAAACTTTTACCCTATGTTGGATCTCAAGTTACCTACGGAGTTCCTTCGAGAATAATTGCTAGTGCTTCGGTCCAGGTTCTGAGCTCCCCCATAACTTAAATTAATACACTCGGCTTCGATCTTATATATGTGACATCGCATTTTGTTTTATTCACTCGGGGTTTCTTATGACTTATTTAAGTTTTCCTCGGATTTCTTTACGACTTGTTTTAAATGTTTTACACATTACCATGTTATGCTATACGAACCTTGTAGCAGCGTCAGGAACCTCAGGTGCAAACGTTTATTTCACATTAACTGCATTTTTTTTACTACTTTTACTTATGCTTCTATTTATAATACTTGCAAGAGTCCTAGGGTAGATAACAGTATGATATATGCTAGGTGATAGTCTGTGGTAGGCCATGACTCAACTATTGCATGTTCACAGTCAAACCTTAAACCCAAACCATCATGACAAGGAATTCGGAGCCAGCTTCCCAAGAAGCATGGCAAGGCTGCAAGAGGATGGAGAACAACTTCAAATGATGTCAAGACACAACATGAGCCAGATCTACTTCAACTAAACTTTCCTTAGTTTAAAACAACATAACCTATAAAACTTCGAGGTTGTCCGTCTAGCACGGCTTAAATCCTCACTCTATCTTTTGGACTTTGTACGACCATACTGTGCAATATAATCTCCAACTCTTTTTAGGATTCTGATGTCATTGTTCAATACGACGTAAATCATTCTATCTTCTCAAGCTATTCTCATGGTCTTATATCATACAAATATAAGTTCTACATAATAAAATTGACAGGATTGAAATATTAAATAATATCATTTTCAAAATTGAAATTAAACAATAGGATAGTTTTAGAAGTCATTGAAGTTTTCTTCTAGATTAGTGACCTCCCCTACATTCTACTTTCTTCATACTCCAAAATAAGTGTTTCTATTTTAAGCCACTTTCACTTGATTTTTCTATGTCCAACCTTGAAAACTGAACATTGAATTCTTGAAGACAAAAACTCTTAACATTATCGAGAGTTTTTTTAAGTGACTTCAGTCATTTAAGATATAATTAACTATAGAGGTTCGCCCTTATAGGAAATTAATGAACTCAGGTAATATAAATACTATCTAATTCTCAATATTATGTAGTGGAACCTTTCAGTCACAAAAAAATTCGCAGACCAAATAAATGTCATAATATTCTTGGTTTAAGTGATTGAGTCTACTAATAAGTGATATGTTATCTCTTGGGAATGTATATTACTTGTGGTATTGCACTCGAACATCTAAACTATTAAATATATGATATCTCTTCGGTCTCATTTTTCAAAGTAAAAAAAAATATTTTAAAATTAAAATCATATATTAAATTAAATTATTTTTTAAAAGCAACCAACAAATTTCTATCTGGGCATCATGTGAAACCAAAACTTAATGATAAAATGAAAAAAAAATTACTTGTGGATGAAATAGATGTGAATTAGAAATTAATTGATGATATCAGACGGATCAAACCAAAAACCATTAGTATCAACGAATCAATCCCAAAACCATCCCGGGAGCATGGCAGGATAAAGCCAGGAAGGAGAAGAGTGGTAATTCTCAACCTTTCTGGAAGCCATGAATCCCATCTGCACCCGCGTTCAACATGCAACGCTTCCTCCGTTCTCCGTCCGCTCACCCCATCCCAAATCGCCTCTCTTCAGTCGCCGCATCCGACCTTCTGTTCTTTTTCCCTACCTCTCCTCTCTCCCCTTCTCCGACGTCACCTCCCGTCCCATCGCCGCCCGTTCCGCCCGCGTTCCATGGCCCAACGCCGACATTGAGATGGTCCGCGGTCGCGACGGTTCTTGGTCTGCCCGTGAGCAGAACGTCGTCGTCCTCTGGGATCTCGACAACAAGCCTCCTCGCGGACAACCCTACGACGCCGCAGTAGCACTCCGGCGCGTCGCCGAGCTCTTTGGCCGCGTGGTTGAGATTTCTGCTTACGCCAACCGCCACGCTTTCCTTCATCTTCCACAGTGGGTCCTCGAGAACCGCCGCGAGCGCCGACTCCTCGATGGTCTGGAGCGCAAGGGCCTCGTCGTCCCCAGTCAGCCCTATATCTGTGGGGTCTGCGGTCGTAAGTGCCGCACGAACCCCGAGCTTAAGCGACATTTTATCCAGCTTCATGAGCGCGAGCGCCAGAAGAAGCTCTCCCGGATGCGATCGCTCAAAGGAAAGAAACGGGAGAACTACAAAAAGCGGTTTATATCCGGGAATCACAAGTACACGGAGGCCGCGCGCGAGNTCAAACCCCGAGCTTAAGCGACATTTTATCCAGCTTCATGAGCGCGAGCGCCGGAAGAAGCTCTCCCGGATGCGATCGCTCAAGGGAAAGAAACGGGAAAACTACAAAAAGCGGTTTATATCCGGGAATCACAAGTACACGGAGGCCGCGCGCGAGCTCCTGACCCCGAACAAGGGGTACGGGCTTGCTTCAGAGCTTCGACGAGCGGGGGTGTTTGTGAAGACGGTGGAGGACAAACCCCAGGCGGCAGATTCGGCCGTCAAGCGTCAAATGCAACACNTCCCGAACAAGGGGTACGGGCTTGCTTCAGAGCTTCGACGAGCTGGGGTGTTTGTGAAGACGGTGGAGGACAAACCCCAGGCGGCAGATTCGGCCGTCAAGCGTCAAATGCAACACTCTATGTCGCGAGGAATCGATTGCCTCTTTCTTGTATCTGATGATTCAGACTTCTCGGAGATGATTAGGAAGTCAAGGGAGTCGGACTTGCGGACTGTAGTGATTGGAGATGCTCGGAGGGCGCTGGGCCGTCTTGCCGATTTCTGGGTTCCGTGGATGCGGGTTGAGAGGGGAGAAGTCGGGGAGGAGGTGTTGTTATCTGGTAGGAATACTGTATTTCGTAAAGGGGAAGAAGGCGAAGATGAGGAACAGGGATTATTTTACTCGTCAGCTATTTTCTATGATGACGATGATGACGATGGAGAAGGNAATGCAACACTCTATGTCGCGAGGAATCGATTGCCTCTTTCTTGTATCTGATGATTCAGACTTCTCGGAGATGATTAGGAAGTCAAGGGAGGCGAACTTGCGGACTGTAGTGATTGGAGATGCTCGGAGGGCGCTGGGCCGCCTTGCCGATTTCTGGGTTCCGTGGATGCGGGTTGAGAGGGAAGAAGTCGGGGAGGAGGTGTTGTTATCTGCTAGGAATACTGGATTTCGTATAGGGGAAGAAGACGAAGATGAGGAACAGGGATTATTTTACTCGTCAGCTATTTTCTATGATAACGATGATGACGATGGAAAAGGNTAAGACCTACTGCCTTATTTTCTAATCTCATTACTACACACTTTGTTTGAAATGTTTTGGTTAATACAGTTGCAGCCTTCAGTCAGAGAAAGACAAGAATAAAAAATTCAGAAATGAAAAGTAGACTACACTGATATTCTAAAATAAGAGCAATAATCTTAAAAAGATTTGGACTTTTGTATTTTGTTCTGCTGGTTTCTTCCTCTCCTTCTTTATCTTTTCTCTTATCCTAATCCTAACTGTTTTGATTGATCTCATGCTCTCCTCTGGCAAGGCTTTGGCTTTTTAAAATGGTTTCATCTTTCTTCCCTCCATTCTCGTCTGACGCATCTTCTATTTGAGGAAATGCTATATTCTCAACTTTCCTCTTCTAATTTAAATCTTTCTTTTATGCTATGTAGTGATGACCGAGTTGCTTTTTCAGACGAAGAAATTAAGGAAAGCAATGGAATCTTGCAAAAAACTTAAAGCTTGCGAGGTTCAATCGACCTTATTTCTCTTATAGTTTTATAGACGGCTTTTGTCACTGTAATTTATTTGCGCTATGGATTTAGACGTGATAGTCCTTGATTTATGATCCCGAGAAATATAGTTGTGTAAAAATTATATAGTTGACTTCGCTATGCAACGATGCCAAAAACTTGATACAATATTTTATGAATTAGAAATTCAAGCAATTAATAATGAGATTCTACGCAAATATACGTATCGTTATCAAGTAATAAAAGACTTTCTATTTAAGCCTCAAATATCGATCACACGGTGAAGATTTAAATTTAAAATGATAAATTTACAAAAAATTCACAAAAAGTCAAAACGAAATTATTGTCACTAATTTTAAATATTGAGATATTATCGGAACTCAATTATTTAACTAATAACAAAACTGAAATACAAAGTTTAAACAGTAACTACTAAACTATTAAACTATGTTTATGTGATGAAGATTTTTTATGTGAAAAAAACATCTTTCCCAGTACTATGAGGTTTTGGTAAAATGAGAAGAGATAAATGGTTCAAATATGTATTGTGCAAAATAGGAGCAGTTTTAATTCTCTACCTGATACAGTGTTATAGAAAATCAACATCTAATCTCAGATTTAGTCCCTAAATTCGTGGCTAGGCTATGAGGATACTGGCTCCCACTCTAAAACTCACAATTACCTTCACCTGAAGGCTAACTCTCGCTTTAGTTTTTAAACACGAAGACTGAATTGGGGATTTTAGTCTGTCACCCTAAAGATTCTCCAATTCTACACCCAACAAAGTATATTTCCCAATTTATTTGCACTTAATTCCACAAGCAAAATTCTCCTTCATGGAATCAAATGTGAATCTTACTCTGTTGTAGAACTCATACTTCATTTCCCATATCATATGTTTCACAACATATTTTAACAATTCAATTGATCAGATTGAAAAGTAAATTAAGTTTGGAGTTGAAAAATCATAACAATTTATTTTATATTTTAATATTGGCACATTTAGATTATCTCTTCATTTCACCAAATCTCAGAGTAGGGAGAAATATAAAGTAAATTACTCAGACTTCATGAAAAAGATACAACAAAACATAAATTTCATATATAAAAGAAAGTTCATACAACACTAATAAACAATAGCACTTATCTGAAACTCTTTCCCAAAGCAAATCCCTTGTAGCCTCTTCTAGAAAATGTAGGAAGAAGAAACCTCTCACTTTTCTCCTTCTCCAACACTCTTAGGGAAGAGTTCACACTTAATCTCACCACAAAACTCTAAATTATAATAACAATAGACTCTAAATGGTTGTTGAATGAAAGATGGAAGAATGTGTGATGCGTGGAAGGTTGAATTCGGGCAATGAGACGTCGGGAAGAGCCACTTTTCCGATCAATTTTGGCCCCAAATAAAGCCTAGAGTCGGTTCTCCAATAGGTGCCTCCAAAAACTCTTCAAAAAATATCTAAACTTGTCAAATCTTTTAGAAACAGGGGCTGAACCGACATTGGCGCCGTCGACGCCAGTGTTTCGCAATTAATTCGCTACCCTCTGTCAAACGACGGCGATAAATTTTCAACTTCTTCATTTTTGCTCCAAATTTCATCTTTTTTGCTTTCTTTTTGCTTCAAGTCCTAAAATTCAACAACCTACAAGAAAACATAAAAATATCTTCCATTAAAGAGCAATATCACCAAAAATGAGTATAAAATATGGGTCTAAAAATGCATATATTTTTGGCGTATCAATTTATATATGAGAGGTTATTTATTTTCAGGAAATTAGCTCGAGACTTTCAATATAGGAAAAAACATTGAAAACGATAGCAAAATTAAAGGCCTAAATACATGTTGGTAAAAATACTCTATTTTCCGATGACATAGCGATATTTTATGAGCTGGGTTATTTGTGACGGCATAACTACATGATATGTCATTGCTTAGCAGCATTAATATTTTTTTCTATGATTTTATTATTCCTGGGGCATAATATCATCGGTTATAAGTAAATATTAAGTGAAGATTATATTTCCTTAGTTATTTATGAACCTATCTTTTGGCGGGGTGTTAACCAACGAGTTTTTTTAATAAGCGATGGGAATTTTCTTCGATAATAATGTTATTGGCGGCTTAAAAGTCATTTTTATGTTGTCGAAACTAATCCTTTATACCGCCAAAATCACTTCTCTCTGAAACTTGCCCTAATCCTCCCCCCTCTCGGTCTAGCCTGGATGTCATAATCCTCACCTCTCTCAGCAACTCCACCACTCAGGCAACCCCAGCTTTAGCGGCCGACTGTCGCTTTCCTTCTCTCTTGTTGATGCTCCGCCTCTCACAGCTTGCAACTCACATGTATGGTAGGATAACGTAAAAAATGAACTTTAGGTGATTGATATATAAATACTTAGGTATTGAATGGATTGTATGCAAATTCCCCTTTTTCTTTTCATTTATTTGGTAGAATTCCTTTAGGGTTTAGAATTTAATAACTAGAAGAATATTTAACTAATTTTTTTCCTATTTCTGTTGGATTATATCATGGACCGGATTTAAGCCCATATCTTTTTGCTTTAGGGGTTGTTTAGCAACAGATTTAGAGTGGAGTTTAAGCTAAATTTTACTATATGGTCATTTTAGACTAGATGAAGACACAGATTTGATAAATCTGGATTTCACATATTTTGGCCATAATTCCTGTAAATCATAAATCCCACGAATTGGTAGCGAAAGCGATTGAGATCATGGTGGATTTACACAGAACTGCCCAAACAATTTTAATGGATTCATGGGATTTAGCGGACTTCATTGCTAGATAGTTTTTTCAATCAGGATTTAGAAAATTTGGATTACTAAATCCTATTAACTTAGAATAAATATGTTACCAGACATCCCCTTAGTTATGGATGCTCATACTGGACATATACAGAAAAATGTACCTTGGTGTATGCTTTTTGAGGTAGATATCCATTTTGTGGATAAGAGTAGAGAATGAGTTTAGCAAAAACATAAATTATGGAGGTCAAAATTGGATTCCAAAGGCCTTCTTTTGAGTAGATCTTGAATTGAATACAAGAAAGGTAGTTTTAGTAGTAGTAGCTTTAGTGGCAGAGTTGTAACTATGGGTAATCAAATCATTAAATGGTGTGAATTTTGTAGATATCTCAAGTCTCTTACTCAAAGTAATGGTGATATAGATAGGGTTTTTATTAGTATAATTCAAGTTGGATGGTTGAAGTGGAGAAATGCATCTGGCCTATTGTGTGATAAAAAAATATCACTTAGACTTTAAGGAAAATTTTATAACATGGTGGTGAGACCTGCAATGTTCTATGGTGCAGAATGTTGACCATTAGAAGAGAAGCATAACAAAAAGTTAGGAGTTGTTGAGATAAGAATGCTTAGATAGATGAGTGGCTTGACACATATAGACAAAATGAGAATTGAAGATATTCGTGAAAGGGTTTGTGTAGCTAGCCATTTTTTTTTATGATTATTTTGTTATTGATAAGTTTACACTTCTTGCTTAGTCTTCACTGATTGTTGAGATTGTCCTTTTGAACTGTGAAGAATTCCAGCCTTCAACAAAATTCAACCAGCTTTGAATATATTTTTATATGTTCAAAATTTAGGATGGAATTTTCATGTTTTTCTGCAGGTAAGTTCTGAGCCCTAGTTGATTATCTCTCTTCTCTTTGTTTCAGTGATTTTTTTTTTGTGGTTTTCTTTTTTTTGTGATTATTATTGGTTTGGTTTGTCTCTTTGTTTCTTGTGCTTGTCTTATTTGATTTGCTTTGCAATCGTAGATCTTTGAAGGCTTCCTTTCTTCCTCTTTGAATCTCTTAAAGTTTATATTTTCTCTTGTTTTAAAGATAAACCCTAAACCCAATTGTTCAAATGTGATGATTGTTATATATGCTTAAATGTAGAATACCGAAATATTTACTTAAAAAAAATTTACTTACATAACACTAAATTCCTATGTATTTATATATCAAACACTTCAACTTTACATTTTAATACAACTTTTCATGTACATGTAAGGTTGTATGTTTGTAAAAAATACAATTTTAAGTGTTACATATGTAATTACATAAAAATTGGGAGTAAAATTTCATATCTATAGTTAAGACTTAAGGCATAAATTGATCCACGTCGGGTCGGATCGAAATTTAGTAGGATTGATCTGTGATCTAATTTAACACATGAGGTAGGTCTGTGAATTTAAGGCTTGGCACTTTTAAAATTTATGTTATACATGTTCGGAACCTAGGGCATTTGAAGTTTATGTTATACATGCGTTACGTAGGGTTGGTCTGTGAATTTAGCTCGAACAACGAAAATTGCTAAAAAAATAATTTTGAAACAAATTTCTCTTCAATTGCCTTCAGAAGGATCGAAATTGAATCGTTTAGGTATGTTGAAGGCCAATATGCACCATCGTCTTCATTGCTCCGCAAAACTCCTACCTTTTCCTCAATACACCCATAACAGGTCTCCCAATCTTTCACCTGCAATACTCCTACCCTTTTCTTTATTTAGGAAGATTTAACTTAAATATTGCATAAATCATCCTTAGAACTGGCTCCTAAAGAGCCCCTAAGTATTAGATTAAAGGGTGGGGTTGTTTGGTTGCAAGTAGGATTTAGTTGGAATGAGATTTAATAAATCCTGCAAATCTAGAATTATCAAATCCTGAGATGGTTAAATCTTGAAAACTATTTTGTATCTAAGTAGATTTTTTGGTTGTATTTATTGTAGGGCTGTGAAATTAGCTCAAAAAATGATAATCGATCGATTTTAAGTTTGACTCGTTGTTGAAACTCGGATTGAAATAAACACACAAAGTTATGAGCCAAAACTATGGATCAAATTTATTCGAAACCTTGTCGGTCACCAAATTGGAAGTTGTCGGTTACCTGAATGGATATTCGAACACCCGTTTTAATTTAATTTATATATATAATTTTGGAAAAAGCAGTATTTTAAATTTTGAAAATGTAAGACCAGACCAATCTCATATCCTCAGTAGTTTGAATAAACGAGTCTAATACCGCAAGCAATGCATCTATCCCGAAGTGTAGGCACACTACTTACTGGTAAGACTCGATTAAATAAACTCAAGAATTTATGACATCTGTTTAAGTCTGCAAAAAAATCATTTTTTATGCTGATCGACAAGTTCTCCTATTTAATACAATATATTAAGATGAGATCTTGAAAGTTTTCTATAAGGGCAAGCCCCTATAGCTAATTACATCTTAGATAACCTAAGTCACATAAAAAACTCTTAATAAAAATCAGGGAATATTGTCTTTAAGAATTTTAAAAGATATGACTTTTCAAAAGATTGGACAAAGAGGTGTGAAATAGAAATGACTCAAATTTGAAACATTTATTTTTGAATCCAAAGGAAGAAGAACTAGAGGAAGTCACGAATCCCGAGGAGAACCTCGGTGACTTCCCAAGCTATCCCATGGTTCGACTTCAACTTCAAGAAGAAATTATGTGTGTCATTCTGCCATTTTTATTAATTAGGGCATATATTCGTGTGAAACGATCACACAAATAACCTAGAAGATGTGAGGATTTAGGTCGTGATGAACGACAACCTCGGAATCCTAGGGCGAGTCAAGGCTTAAATTGTATAGCTGAGTAATACAAAAGCCTAAAAATAAGTTGAGGATTTATGTCGCACTAGATGAACAACCTTAAAATCCTATGACTTGTTGTTTAATTTTAAGAAAATATAGGTTGTTGCAGATTCTTGTGTTGTTGTAGATCACAGTTGTAGAAGGCTGCCCACAAAGCTAGCTCTAGGCTCCTTGGTGAAGTAGCAATCCTAAAGTCTAGGGTTTAACAGTTTAAATGATAAGTTAAAAGTTCAATCAGGGGGGGGGGTTAAATTTGATTAGAGAGAAATCGATTAGGATCTCACGGTTCCCTTGTTCCGGTATCACTATTTTTTTTAATTTAATGAGCTTAAATAAGTTGTGAAACCCATTTAAATCGGAGAGATCTCGTTAGCAACCTTGGATTACCTCCTCTGTGGGACTCTCGTAAATTCAAAATGATGTTTTCAATTTAGTGACATTTCAAAAGATTTATGGTTATCTTTGAAACAAATTATTTTAGGTTTTGAAAATATTGATTAACTTTTGAAAAACTTGTTTTGATTTTTGTAAGAAAGGTAAAGTGCACAAGTAATCAGTTATAATATTTTACAGAAAATAAAATGACAGAAATTAAATAATACTGTAAAAACGTACATGTCATCTTCTCGGCATTCCCTTTAAAAGATTAGCTTTTTGCAACATGTATATGATTTTGCAGGAAATTTAAATAAACCACACGAGTAGATGAAGGTGCATCTAACAGACTCCAAACCATGACTTATTTAGTCCTGAAAGTTCTTAGTGGATGATTTTAGAACAAAATATAGCAAGTTCAATTTGTCCTTCAAAATGCCCAAGAGATTCTAAAGTGTTCGGAGAATGACCCTGAACCACTTTGAAGATCTCTTGAAACGTTGTGAGTTCCTTTAGAACTTATCATATTGTTTCATTAATCATCCAAGGTTAAGTTAAAAAAGGGTTGCCCCGCTACTTGGTGATCTCTGACATTCTGATCGTCCCAAGAACAGAGTACTCAGTTTATCCGCTGATATTTCATTTAAGAGTTATGCAAGTGGATGCCCCTAAAGCAAGCTTAAGTCATTAAAGATTTATGTACCCACCACTAAAATTGGGCTTGTAGTGCTTAGAGGTGTTTATCATCAATCATATTATCTTTCTAAATCCCATCAAATAAGTTTAGACATCAAGCCTAGATCACCATCAACCCCTTAATAATTTCAATGGGAGAAAATGACTATCATTAAGATTTGAAATTTAATTGATACATATCTTTATCAAAATATCATATTATCATCCATTGTGGGCTTTGAATAATAGAACTATCATCTTCCTAACTTAATACTATCACTTTATAATCATTTGATTTTGATTAACTTCCAAATCATGATGATTTAGAAAATTATAACTTTGTTCTTATCATAGAAAGGTGGCAAATTAGTTTCTTTGGGTCAAAGCATGGATTTAGGTTGGGCTCACCCACCAAGGCTGGTTTGGATTGAAGAGGAGATCATTTGGCTCAGCTTAATTAGTGAGGTTCCTATCCAAAAGATTTGGCTAAACATGGGTTAGAGCGTGTCATTAAAAGGGTTAAAAGCTTTTTTAAGAGAGCTTGAAAGTAGCTCCTCCTTTTGTCATTAATAGCTTGGTGAGGTGGCAAAGGATCATATGGCTCACCTATGGATTGGGGATGGCTTCATGGCTTATTGTTTGCTTGGTCAATTTGCATGAAAAGGGATTTTTGGATTTCAAGGGGTACAGTTTGATTTAATCAAATGGATGATTAGAAGAAATTTCATGTCATGTGGGCTTTGGGGGATTTGTGCTTTTGGAATTAAATGTGATGGGCTTGGGCTTTTAAAAGTGGGAGTGAATTTGGGCTAAAATTTGGGCTAAAATTTGGGCCGATTAAATGTTTAATTTTGTGTAGGGAGATTCACGAAGATTTTGGAAAGGATTTCAAATGATTTTGAAATGAATTGGACGACCAATTTGGTGGAATTTGAACATAGCGTCAATTTGGGGATTTTGGGTTAGACTTGGGTTTGGGTGAAATTAAGCTTGAAATTGGGTCAAATTGGGTCTTTATTTGGTTTCAATTGGTATTAGGGATGTTAAATTTTGGTTTGGAATTGAATTTGGGCAAGATTGGGGTCAATTTGTTTGACATTGGGGCTAATTTAAGGAAGTTGGGCCTTTAAAGGTAATTTGGGGCTTTTAGTCAAAATGAGTCAATTTGACCAAATTGAGCTCAATGAAGTGGTTCAAATTGATTTTGGGGACAATTGAGATAATTTTAGAATTTTTAGAATTTTTGGGTCATGAGGGGCATTTTGGTAATTTTTGGCAATTTTGGGGTATTTTGGGAATTTGGTGATTTTGGTCAATTTGGGTAGTTAGGAATGATTTGACATGACTTTGGAAAAATTTAGGTATTTTAGGAATTTTGGAAAAAATTAGGGTTTTATGGGTATTTTGGTAATTTTGATAAAAGTTTGGGCAATAATGGGTAGGTAAGCCATGAAGTCATTTCCAAGTCATGAAAACCATATGAGGATTCATTTTGGATATTCAACATGCTGGTCCTAATCCTCTTAGCCAAGGGCTGGGGGTTTGGGTCCACTCATATGAGCTTTCCAGAAGGAGTCAGAAGACCAAATCAAATGCAAGTGGTCTTTGGGTTTGGGGTGTGTGAGAAAGTGTAGTGTGCGCAAGCTAGCCTAACCAAGACCAGACCACCCATGGTTAGTCCTAAGGCTTGACCATCCTATGGGGACTCTCCTTGAGTTCCCTCATATGACCCCACCTACTAAGTGCTAGAGGTTAGGACCAACATGTAGAACTTCAAGTTGAGCAAAGAAGAGTTTAGAATTTCTAATGGTGTGGGTTCTTTTCCAGTCATCTAGGAATAGTCAACAGGAATGTCCTATGGCTAGACCCTAGGCTATTAAAGAGGAAACTAGACCTCAACCAAAAGTGAGGTCAACAAACCTACACATCTCGACTCGAATTTGAATTATCTAACATCATAGTAATGTTAGTTTTATCGAAGAGCATTAATCAGCTAAACATTGACTCACAATCCATTAAGATGTCTCCCTCTAATAGTGTATGTCACTGTAGGTACACCAACCCTCTCATAGAATATTTATTTCTTATTTTGTCTCCAAGTGAAAAGCCAATAAAAAACTTAAACACTATCGTCTCTGTAACTCTTAACTAGATTACTTATACACCTCTAAATAAATTCTAAGAAAGTAAGTCCTTCATATGATGTAAAGGTTTTTGTTTCTTCCTCCAATGGAAGATCTAATTTCCACTGCCAAAGTGAAAATTCACTTCAAATATTATGTTCTACATGCCATGAACATAATATTCGATGTGAATGGAATTTAGATTTTCTATTGAAGGAAGAAATAAAAACTCTTACATCTTATGAAACACTTCCCTCTCAGAATTTATTTGGAGGTGTAAAAGTAATCTAGTAAGAGACATTGTTGAGACGAGAATACTTAGATGGGTCAGTGGATTTACAGTTGTAAAGAAAATGTGAAAGAAATATACTCGTGAAAGATTTGGTGTAGCTATAGTGACATACAAGATTAGAGATAAAATAAGGATAAATGTTCACCAATTATCAAACTTCAATAATCCCTAACAACCTCAGCAGATCGTTAACATTCTGAATTCGAGCTTAACTGTGGTCGGATCTGAAGCAATTCAATCAAAAACTTTTTGGCTCGAAGCTTGCGTCATTTATATTGATCTGCTCTATGTCCGAGTTAAAATTAATTTTTTTCAATATTTGAGCATTAATCATTGTTTCATATTAAGAAAAAAAAATTTTGAAGGTTTATTTAGACTTTCTGACATTTCTTTGTAATATTGTTTGGAACTATAGCTACTCCAACCCTTTCATGGATATATTTGTTTTGTATTTTATTTCTAACTGTAAAGTCAATCATAGAACTAATCATTGTCATCATCACAACCCCATTACGTGATTAATCACACACCTTAAAATATTTTCTTAAAAAAGATATTTCATATGATGTAAAGAGTATTCACTATTTCCTTCTTTGCGAAGTCTAATTTACATTTCCAAAATTAAAATTTATTTTAAAATTTTCATTTTTCAAAATGGAAATTCACTTTGAAATCTAATTTTGGTTGCCACAATTTCCATTTTTGGCAATGCAAATTAAATTTTGAATTGAATTTCTATTTTGGAACTGGTAAATTAGATTTCGAAGTAAATTTTCATTTTGACAATGACAATTGGAATTTGCACTAGATGATGCAGTGAAAACTCTTACATCATATGAAATATTTTCTTCTAAGAGCATATTTTAAGATGTTCAGTTAATCATGTATGGAGTTTGCAGAGACGAGAATGCTTAGATTAATGATTGGCTTTCTACTGAAAAAATGAAATGTGAAAGTAATAAATTTGGCAAGGTTTGGTGTAGGTACAATGACAGTCAATGTTCGATCCAAAAATTCAAAAAAAAAAAAGACAGAGTATCAATCCTTGATAGCCCTAACAGAAATAAGTTGTTAACGTTCCACTCTCTATCCGAACTTAGGTCAGACCAAAATTTTGGCTCATATACGTCTGATCTCTACAGCAGTACATTTTAATTTAATATTGAAATTACTGCTGTATGTTTTTAAAATTTAATAAAGAATGAATCATATGTTATTTTCAGATTTAGTCCCCCACACAGGCCATTCATTCTATCATACACAAAATTTAGAGCAAGTACGATCACCTGTACTTAAACTGGAGGGAGATTCCAATGGCAGTTTGGGATATGTGGTTGGGGAGTTTAAGGCAAACCCCGAACAAAGTAATTATAGATATGTATTTATTTTTTTAATCTAAATATTTCTAATTCAATTTACTGAAACAATGGTCCTGGCCCCCCAAGGAGAAAACATACATATGCGAGAACTTCAAACACAAGGTGAGTGATCTTCAATGCGACCAGTTAGGTGATATCTGCCAGAAAACTGAGTGCCCCTTATGGCTCAGCGAGGATTTGTTTATCGGACTTCTCAGGGTCTGGGACTCTCCTAAGTATTAGAAGAAGAAGGAGATGAAAAAACTGAATCGTCGCTCTGACAGAAGGAGCATGGGGGGTCGCTCTGACAGAAGGAGCATGGGGGGCTCGAAGCACACCTATGGAGCACTCCTACATACGGAGTACAAGAGGAGGCCTATAATACTTTTTTTGTATTAAATCTTATTTTATATTAAATGTATGATAACTATTCTATTACATTGACAAACACTGGAGAAAGCTGCTGCAGAGATACACGAGCGCACCTATAATTGGTAGTCTGATTAGTCTTAGGTGGAAAGCAGATCTCAGGTGACCCAGGTAAGTCACAAGATTAATGAGTATAAAATTCAAAAACTAATAAAATTATTTAGTCTCTAACTTTCATTAGTCATATGTTTTGTAGGAGGCCTTCCAGAGGCTCAAGAAAAGCTGATCTCAGCAGCCGGGTTGTGGTGTATTTCACGATCCTTCTGAGTACCACCTCTGAAGGGAGGTTGTCGATGGTAAGGAGGGCAGTGCCTATAGATTGAGGACCCAGATATCGGCTTATGATGCTTGTCTGGCCTCTAGCACATCTGGTATCTACTTTCACTACACATGAAAAGTAGATGTGTCGTCAGGTTGCTGTTGTGGTTGCTGGAAGGTAGCCTCTCCAAGTTTGAAGATGATAACAAAGATCAAAGCGGTGCTTCATTCTAAACTATGGAAAGGGAAGGAGCCAATTTAGAATGAGGATGATGATGATGAGGAGGAGGAGGAGAGGACAAAGGAGGATAAGGAGGATGAGTAGGGGTTATTTTTTGTTTCTTTGTATGTTAAACAATTTATTGTTATCAAACATTATTTCTATTATACAATTGTAATTCTCATTTGATTTAATGCAGTTGTTTTTCTTTTATTTTTGTATAGGATTTATGTGTTAATATAGTTTTATTACTGTGTTGTGCTATATTTTGATTGTACTGTTACAAGTGCAAGTATGTAAATTGTAGTGTTGAAAGAGAGCTTTAAATTTTTTTCCCTAATGGTACAGGTTTTCGGTGGCTTACTGACAGTTTTACGACCCCATGATTATATGTTGACAGTTTTTCATCTATCAAATAAGCGACGTTTAGACAAAGTGTCACACTTTTGTTACAAATAAAACTATCGGTAAATGCTCACGGTTAACTAACAGGTTTGTAACATTTTTCATATAGAACCATGACACTTTTTCGATGAAAGCAC
The DNA here is from genome assembly GCA_002079205.1 of Phalaenopsis hybrid cultivar. Classification (NCBI taxonomy): domain Eukaryota; kingdom Viridiplantae; phylum Streptophyta; class Magnoliopsida; order Asparagales; family Orchidaceae; genus Phalaenopsis; species Phalaenopsis hybrid cultivar. Next base: position 441,513 of record JXCR01068734.1, read on the forward strand.
AACACTTTTCTAATGGACATATGCTTTGATTATATAACCAACGATCAAGATACGGCTAAAAATAGCATGTTTTGCTGACAGAACCGCGACACTTTTTTAACGAAAATGCAACATGTTTTCTATGGACATGTGTGCTTGTTACATAACTGATGCTCAAGCTACGATTAAACATGGCTTGTTTTTGTATCTCTAGTGACAGTTATGGTACATCAAATACTTATCGGTTAATGTAAAGTATCATTAAATTTGTTGGTAATTTTATTACCAATAAGCGTTCTTGCTACGTAAATTTGGTCGTCTTTAAATCGCCAGTATATATATTATCTACAGTTTTTATATTATTACCAACTATATTTCACCATCGGTAATAAGCTAAATTCCTGTAGTGTTTAAATCTATGAAATATAACTTTAAAATATACCAATTGGAAATTGAACCATTTTTTCTCTTCATGTAGTCTCATATGTTTGGTTTTAAATCCTCAACATTTCGTTTGGTTGACTGAGACCAACATATTAAAACTCAATGAGAGTTGCATGAGCTACTATAATGTATGTACACCAAACAGGCTAGAGTTTGGAGCCGCATGACATTGATTCCCCAGCCTCCTCGACAGGAACCAACCAGAAACCTCAGCTTCTAGTCGTTAATCTTATTCTCAAGCCCTACTAGCTGAAATCTGAAGCCCGCCGAGAACGTTGTATAACCAACTCAATCGACCTTAAAATTACAAAAGTAGGCAAAAAGGTTGGTCGACCATGGGATGGAACACCGCCAGTGGAAGTCAATAAATTTCATTATGGTGGCGATGGAATGTGTCATTACTTGCGTGGGGATGACAACATACAAATTGAGGACCGCTCACAGCTCTCTACAGAAAGACAACCACATCCCACACTTGAACTAGTCTCAGTAGAAGACTAGATCACTGTCATAATCATCGGTCATTCAATAAACATTTCATACCACCTATGGGACCATCGACTTATAATACACGCATAACTCTTTGAGTGAGTCCACCTAGCATTATGGCAAGGTGGACACTTCTTCGATCAGGATGGATTCAAAGTTCTTTTAGGAATATTTTAGTCCCATAAGAATCAAGATGAAGCAAAAGCAATTGACGGAGAGAACTAAAAGATTGACTTGATAGAAATGGAACAATCACACGAGGTTTCCTACACTCTCGTGCCTTTTCATAAAGAACAGAAAGAAGTCAAACCATCGCAGGGGTATTGATGCTATTTAACACTCAAACTACGTAAAGGGAGTCATATCAAACACATAAATCAACATAGAAAATTTAAATTTTATTTTATTAAAAATAATATTTACATTAACATTTTGGTAGCTACTTGAGAAAATATTTTACAAGATTATCGGTCGTTGCTTCAGCTAAGACATAATCTTCATGAAATATCCACTTATATGAAAGTTCACTGCCTAACCTAAACATATATTATGCTCTATCAATTTTAGCTTTGATCAAGTAGTCGAAAAAGCCTATCAATGGCCAGTAGCTCCGCCCGAAAAACCGCTACTTCCTTAAAGAGTGCAACTTCCCGAGCACAGATGACGACCATTTCTTCCTCTAGCCTCCCCAAGTTTTTTACACACTCGATCAACATGTGCATCTTTCAAGCTTGGGAAAAATTGGCCCCCCGAATAAAAAAATACTCTATTTTTTGTTGTTTGTGACCCATTGCACCGAAACGATTCCAGCATATCGGTTGCCTTTGTTTGGGCCTTCTCTAGGGTACCTGAGCTGCTACTCGCGGCCTCATCTTATTGTGAAGCACTCTTGATAAGCCAATGATCCACTGCAACCTCTACGACCAAATCAATACCAACGACTGATGAATGATATGAGTCTACGGTCACCACTATGGTGATCAGGTTGTTGTTGATCTCATTTTTGGTGAAGTCACTTTCACTCTTTAACGCCTATAATCAAGCCATAAGACTTCTCTAGTCTCATATGCGTGGTTTAAAATCCTCAACATTTAGTTGAGTTAATTGGAACCAACATATTGAAACTCAAGTTGAGTTCCTCTAAGAATTGGAAGTGTCTTGAGGAGACCCTTTAAATTTTAGGGCTTTTAAATCTTTGAAACAACACACACATCCACATACACATTTACATTCACACACTTACACCACCCACAAACATCACAATTCACATCACACTCACACTGCAATTCATATACAATCCACTGATTAAAATCAAAGCCAAATTTAAAATAAAATGAAAGCTCTCATAACACGAATTTGAGACCCTTCAACGTGTATCGAGAGGCACGCTACCGGGATCGTTCTGCTAGACTTTGGCTCTCACTTAGGCAAAGGAAGGTCGACATTTTGCTTGACGAACAACTTTGATTGGCCAAAAGATCACATTCGTCGTGTCGCGCTCAACTCAGACTTAAATTGGCTCAATCATCAATGAATTTATCCAAATGATCCCGGATGACAAAACAGACAACGAGAGAGCGTCCGAATTGTCGATTTTATTTAGGAAAGACACCCACATTGCTATAATTCTGAGCGGTATGTCACGGACTAACTTTCGTCAAGTCACCCGTGCGGCTTTAGCGCTCTCTCTTAGCACTAAATCAGCCTAATCACTCACAACACTGGACTTAGCAGCCCCAAGCACTCTTAAGAAGAAGAATAGAGAGAAAGGAATAATTAGCAATTGAATATTAGAATGCTTTGATTCAATGCTTGGGTAATTACAAATGAGGGGAGGAGCTCCTACTTATAGCCTCCTCCATGCCTTTGGCCTTTCATCTAGCCAATGTGGGACTATACAATGTCTAAGAGAAGCTTCTAGATTACAATATAATATTCTATCTCTTAGACTATTCTAATGTACATAAATAACTCTAGAACATTCTAGGTTATTCTTAGATCCTCTTTAGAGCTTTTCCTTCTTGCTCTCTCCTGAATGTGGTGGAATCTTCTAGAGCCCCTTTGATGACTCCTCATATTCGGACCTTCTCTAGAATCTTCCATCCTCTGTTCATCTCGATGATTTCTCGAATGTGGCGGAGCGTGACAGGTAGCAAACAACACAAAAATTGATACATTTTGATGAAATAGTAATAAAAATAATAAAATTAAAAAATTGATACCTCTCTCACGCGATGCAATAGTCGGCCGAAGCTTCTCCCTGATGCAACGTTGTAGCGACCTCCCATCCCCTCTGCCCGAAACTTCACATCGCTCCCTGCCCTTCCTCCTCTGCGCCACTTACTTCACCTCCGAGCCTCCCATTTCGGTAAGTCCTCGAATCTCCAAGCTCCTCTGCCCGAAGACCTTGATGGGCTAAACCCCCTCTTCTTCTATACTCGACCATGACAATGCCTTGGCTCCTCATCCCCATGGTATTTACCTTAAAGAGAGGCAAACCCTCTTCCCCGATTCGCAACTCACAAAACCATTCTTTTTCTTGATTCTCTTCTTGCTCGCAGAAGTCGAACAGCCGTAAGGAGCAAAAAAAAAAAAAAAAAAAANCATCACTTTTTCCAGTTCATTTGGGGCATGGGTGAAGTCATCCATGCAGGTCACAATCCTTTAGATTGTAATTTATTATTTATTTTATTTGATTTTATTTCTATATTACTATGGAATAAAAATATATTCTATTGTTAAATGTTGTATTTTTTTTTTGTTGAATACGGGCACTGCACAGCAGCCGGGGGCCAGCATAAGATGACCATCAATAATGACAACAATAAGAAAATCTAAAAATTTCTTGGCATATGTGGCTTTAACACAGTTTGCTCTATTATGAAGACCTACTACCTTATTTTCTAATCTCATTACTACACACTTTGTTTGAAATGTGTTGGTTAATACAGTTGCGGCCTTCAGTCAGAGAAAGCCAAGAATAAAAAATTCAGAAATGAAAAGTAGACTACACTGATATTCTAAAATAAGTGCAATAATCTTAAAAAGATTTGGACTTTTGTATTTTGTTCTGCTGGTTTCTTCCTCTCCTTCTTTATCTTTTCTCTTATCCTAATCCTATCTATTTTGATTGATCTCATGCTCTCCTCTGGCAAGGCTTTGGCTTTTGATATGGATTCATCTTTCTTCCCTCCGCTCTCGTCTAACGCATCTTCTATTTGAGGAAATGCCCCATCTATCAACTAGAAAGGCTTATATTCTCAACTTTCCTCTTCTAATTTAAATCTTTCTTTTATGCTATGTAGTGATGACCGAGTTGCTTTTTCAGACGAAGAAATTAAGGAAAGCAATGGAATCTTACAAAAAAACTTAAAGCTTGCGATGTTGAATCGACCTTATTTCTCTTATAGTCTTATAGACGACTTTTGTCTAGTGTAATTTATTTGCGCTATGGATTTAGGCATGATAGTCCTTGATTTATGATCCCGAGAAATATAGTTATGTAAAAATTATATAGGTGACTCCGCTATGCAACAGTGCCAAAAGCTTGATACAATATTTTATGAATTAAAAATTCAAGCAATTAATGTTGAGATTCTACGCAAGTATACATATCGTTATCAAGTAATAAACGACCTTTTATTTAAGCCCCAAATATCGACCCCACGGGAAAGGTTTAAATTTGAAATGATAAATTTACAAGAAATTCACAGAATGTCAAAACAAAATTACTGTCACTAATTTTGAATGTTGAGATATTATCAGAACTAAATTATTTAACTAATAACAAAACTGAAATACAAAGTTTAAACAGTAACTACTAAACTATTAAACTATGTTTATGTGATAAAGATTTCTTATGTGAAAAAACATCTTTCCCACTACTATGAGGTTTTGGTAAAATGAGATGAGATAAATGGTTCAAATATGTATTGTGCAAAATAGGGGCAGTTTTAATTCTCTACCCTGATACAATGTTGTAGAAAATCACCGGCTAATCCCAGATTTAGTTCCTAAATTCGTGGCTAGGCTAGAATGATACTGGCTCCCACTTCAGAGCTCCCACTTCCCTTCACCTGAAGGCTAACTCTCGCTTTAGTTCTTAAACACTATGACCGAATTGGAGATTTTAGCATGTCATCTTAAAGATTCTTCAATTCCTATACCCAACAAAGTATATTTCCCTATTTATTTGCACTTAATTTCATGAACAAAATTCTCATTCATGAAATCAAACGTGACCCTCACTTTGTTGTAGAAATCATACTCAATTTCCTGGATCATATATTTCACAATATATTTTAACAATTCAATTGGCCAGATCGAAAAGTAAATTAAGTTCAGAGTTGAAAAATTATCACAATTTATTTTATATTTTAATATCGGTACATCCATATTATCTCTTCATTTCACCATATCTCAGAGTAGAGAGAAATATAAAGTAAACTAATCAGACTTCATGAGAAAGATATAACAAAACATAAATTTCATATATAAAAGAAAGTTCATACAACACTAATAAACAAACAACATTTGTCTGAAACTCTTTCTTAAAGCAAATCCCTTGTACAATCTTCTAGGAAATTTAGGAAAAAGAAATCTCTCACTTGTCTCCTCCTCCAACACTCTTAGAGAAGAGTTCACACTTAATCTCACCACAAAACTCTAAATTATAAGAACAATGGACTCTAAATGGTTGTGGAATGAAAAATGAAAGAATGTGTGGTGCGTGGAAGGTTGAATTGGGGCAATGAGACGTTAGGAAGAGTCACATTTCTGAACAATTTTGGCCCCAAATAAAGCTTAGAGTCGGTTCTCTAATAGGTGCCTCCAAAAACTCTTCAAAAAGTATCCAAACTTGTCGAATCTTCTAGAAACAAGGGCTGAACCGACATTGGCGTCGTCGGCGCCCATTCTGGCATCGTCGACGCCAGTGTTCCGCAATTAATTCGTTGCTCTCTGTCAAACGACGTCGACAAATTTTCAACTTCTTTATTTTTGCTTCAAATTTCATCATTTTTGCTTTATTCTTGTTTCAAGTCCTAAAATTCAACAACCTGGAAGAAAACATAAAAATATTTTCCATTAAAGTGCAATATCACCAAAAATGAGTATAAAATATGGGTATAATAATGCATATATTTGTGGTGTATCAATTTATATATGAGAGGTTATTTATTTTCAAGAAATTAGCTCGAGACTTTCAATACAGAAAAAAACATTGAAAACGATAGCAACATTGAAGGCCTAAATACATGTTGGTAAAAATACACTATTTTCTGACGGCATAGCGACAGTTTATGAGCTGGGTTATTTGTGACGGCATAACTACATGATATGTCATTGCTTAGCAACATTAATATTTTTTTTCTATGATTTTTATTATTTCTGAGGCATAATATCATCGGTTATAAGCAAATATTAACTGAGGACTATATTTCCTTAGTTATTTATGAACCTATCTTTTGGCGGGGTGTTAACCAACGAGTTTTTTTAATAAGCGACGGGAATTTCCTTCGATAAGAATGTTAATTATCGATGTCTTGAGAGTCTTTTTTATGTCGTCGAAACTAATCCTTTATACTGCCAGAATCACTTCCCTACCAGACTTGCCCTAATCCTCCCCCCTCTCGGTCTAGCCTGGATGTCATAATCCTTACCTCTCTCAGCAACTCCACCGCTCAGGCAACCCCAGTTCCGACGACGGACTGCCACTTTCCTTCTCTCACATTGATGCTTCGCTTCTCACAGCTTGCAACTCACATGTATGGTAGGATAACGTAAAAAATGAACTTTAGGTGATAGATCTATAAATACTTAGGTATTGAATGGACTGTATGCAAATTTCCCTTTTTCTTTTCATTTATTTGGTATAATTCCTTTAGGGTTTAGAATTTAACAATTAGAAGAATATTTAACTAATTTTTTTCCTATTTCTGTTGGATTATATCAAGGATCGGGTTTAAGCCCATATCTTTTTGCTTTACGAGCTGTTTAGCAACAGATTTAGAGTGGGGTTTAAGATAAATTTTACTAGATGGTCATTTTGGACAAGATGAAGGCACAAATTTGATAAATTTGGATTTAGCATATTTTGGCCATTATTCCTGTAAATCATAAATCCCATGAATTGGCAGCGAAAGCGATTGAGATCATGGTGGATTTACGGAGAACTGCCCAAACAATTTTAATGGATTCGTGGGATTTAGAGGACTTCATTGCTAGATAGTTTTTTCAATCAAGATTTAGAAAATTTGGATTTACTAAATCCTATTAACTTAAAATAAATATGTTACCAGACATCCCCTTAGTTATGGATGCTCACACTGGACATATACAGAAAAATTTACCTTGGTGTATGCTTTTCGAGGTAGATATCCATTTTGTGAATAAGCCTAGAGAAAGAGTTTAGCAAAAACATAAATTATGGAGGTCAAAATTGGAGTGTAAAGGCTTTCTTTTGAGTAGATCTTGAATTGAATACATGAAAGGTAGTTTCAGTAGTAGTAGCTCTAATGGCAGAGTTGTAACTATGGGTGATCAAATCATTAAATGGTGTGAATGTTGTAGATATCTCAAGTCTCTTACTCAAAGTAATGGTGATATAGATAGGGTTGTTATCAGTATAATTCAAGTTGGTTGGTTGAAGTGGAGAAATGCATCTGGCCTATTGTGTGATAAAAAATATCGCTTAGACTTTAAGAAAAATTTTATAACATGGTGGTGAGACTTGCAATGTTCTATGGCGCAGAATGTTGACCTTTAGAAGAGAAGCATAAAAAAAAAAGTTAAAGTGTTGTTAAGATAAGAATGCTTAGATAGATGAGTGGCTTGACACATATAGACAAAATGAGAAATTAAGATATTCGTGAAAGGGTTTGTGTAGCTAGCCATTGTTTTTTATGATTAATTTGTTATTGATAAGCTTACACTTCTTGCTTGATCTTCACTGATTGTTGAGATTGGCTTTTTGAACTGTGAAGAATTCCAGCCTTCAGCAAAATTCAACCAGTTTTTAATATATTTTTATATGCTCAAAATTTAGGATGGAATTTTCATGTTTTTCTGCAGGTAAGTTATGAGCTCTAGTTGATTATCTCTCTTCTCTTTGTTTCAGTGATTTTTTTGGTGGTTTTTCTTTTTTTTTTGTGATTAGTATTGGTTTGGTTTGTCTATCTGTTTCTTGTGCTTGTCTTTTTTTATTTGCTTTGCAGCTGTAGATCTTTGAAGGCTTCCTTTCTTCCTCTTTGAAGCTTTTAAAGTTTATATTTTTTCTTGTTTTAAAGATAAACCCTAAACCCAATTGTTTAAAAGTGATGGTTGTTATATATGCTTAAATGAAGAATACCGAAATATTTGCTTAAAAAAAATTTACTTACATAACACTAAATTCCTATGTGTTTATATATCAAACACTTAAACTTTACATTTTAATACAACTTTCCATGCTCATGTAAGGTTGTATGTTTGTAAGAAATACAAGTTTAAGTGTTACATATGTAATTACATAAGAATTAGGAGTAGAATTTCATATCTATAGTTAAGACTTAAGGCATAAATTGATCCACGTCGGGTCGGATCGAAATTTAGTAGGATTGATCTGCGATCTAATTTAACACATAGGGTAGGTCTGTGAATTTAAGGCTTAGCACTTTTAAAATTTATGTTATATATGTTCGGAACCTAGGGCATTTAAAGTTTATGTTATACATGCGTTACGTAGCGTTGGTTTGTGAATTTAGCTCGAACAACGACAATTGCTAAAAATTAATTTTGGAACAAATTTCTCTTCAGCTGCCTTTAGAAGGATCGAAATTGAATCATTTAGGTATGTCGAAGGCCAATATGCACCATTGTCTTCATTGTTTCGCAAAACTCCTACCTTTTCCTCAGTACACCCATAACAGCTCTCCCAACCTTCCACTTGCAATACTCCTACCCTTTTCTTTATTTAGGAAGATTTAACTTAAATATTGCATAAATCGTTCTTAGAATTGGCTCCTAAAGAGCCCCTAAGTATTAGATTAAGGGGTTGTTTGGTTGCAAGTAGGATTTAGCTGGAATGAGATTTAATAAATCCTGCAAATCTGGAATTATCAAATCCTGAGATGGTTAAATCTTGAAAACTATTTTGTATCTGAGTAGATTTTTTTGGTCGTATTTATTGTAGGGCTGTNGAAATTAATTTTGGAACAAATTTCTCTTCAGCTGCCTTCAGAAGGATCGAAATTGAATCATTTAGGTATGTCGAAGGCCAATATGCACCATTGTCTTCATTGTTCCGCAAAACTCCTACCTTTTCCTCAGTACACCCATAACAGCTCTCCCAATCTTCCACTTGCAATACTCCTACCCTTTTCTTTATTTAGGAAGATTTAACTTAAATATTGCATAAATCGTTCTTAGAATTGGCTCCTAAAGAGCCCCTAAGTATTAGATTAAGGGGTTGTTTGGTTGCAAGTAGGATTTAGTTGGAATGAGATTTAATAAATCATGCAAATCTAGAATTATCAAATCATGAGATGGTTAAATCTTGAAAACTATTTTGTATCTGAGTAGATTTTTTTGGTCGTATTTATTGTAGGGCTGTGAAATTAGCTTGAAAAATGATAATCGCTCGATTTTAAGTTTGACTCGTAGATGAAACTCAGATTGAAATAAATACACAGAGCTATGAGCCAAAATTATGGATTAAATTTATTTGAAACCTTGTCGGTCGCCAAATTGGAAGTTGTCAGTTCCCGGAATGGATAGTCGAACACCCATTTTAATTTAATTTATATATATAATTTGAGAAAAAGCAGTATTTTAAATTTTGAAAATAAAAGACCCGACCGATCTCATATCCTCAGTGGTTTGAATAAACGAGCCTAATACCACAAACAATGCATCTATCCCGAAGGGTAGACACACTACTTACTGGTAAGACTCGATTAAATAAACTAAAGAATTTATAACATCTGTTTATGTCTGCGAAAAAATTATTTTTTTTAAGTTGACCGACAAGTTCCCCTATTTAATACAAAAAATAAAATAGGGCTTATATTAATCTGGGTTCTTGAAAGTTTCCGATAAGGGCAAGCCCCTATAGTTAATTACATCTTAGATAACCTAAGTCACTAAAGAAAATTTTCAATAAAAATCAGGGAATATTGTCTTCAAGAATTTCAAAGTATAAGATTTTTCAAAGATCAGACAAAGAGGTGTGAAATGGAAATGACTCAAATTTAGAACATTTATTTTTGAATCCAAAGGAAGAAGAACTAGGGGAAGTCATGGATCCCGAGGAGAACCTCGGTGACTTCCCAAGATATCCTATGGTTCAACTTCAACTTCAAGAAGAAATTATGTTTGTCATCCTGCCAATTTTATTAATTAGGGCATATATTCGTGTGAAACAATTACACAAATAACTTAGAAGATGTGAGGATTTAAGTCGTGACGAACGTCAACCTCGGAATCCTAGAGCGAGTTAGGACTTAAATTGTACAGAAGGTCATAAAAAAACCTAAAAATAAGTTGAGGATTTATGACACACTAGATGAACAACCTCGAAATCCTATGGCTTATTGNTAAACCGATTAGGATCCCACGGTTCCCTTGTTCCGGTATCACTTTTTTTTTTAATTTACTTAGCTTAAATGAGTTGTGAAACCCATTTAAATTGGGGAGATCTCGTTAGCAATCGTGGATTACCTNAAAACCGATAGGATCCCACGGTTCCCTTGTTCCGGTATCACTTTTTTTTTTATTTACTTAGCTTAAATGAGTTGTGAAACCCATTTAAATTGGGGAGATCTCGTTAGCAATCGTGGATTACCTCCTCTGAGGGACTCCCTTAAATTCAAAAGGACGTTTTAAATTTAGTGATATTTCAAAGGATTTATAGTTACCTTTGAAACAAATTATTTTAGGTTTTGAAAATATTGATTAATTTTTGAAAAAGTTGTTTTGATTTTTGCAAGAAAGGTAGAGTGCACAACTAATCAGTTATAATATTTTACAGAAAGTAAAATGACAGAAATTAAATAATACTATAAAAGCGTACGTGTCATTTTCTCGGCATTCCCGCTGAAAGATTAGCTTTTTGCAACATGTATATGATTTTGCAGGAAATTTAAATAAATCACAAGAGTAGATGAAGGTGTATATAACAGACTCCAAACCATGACTTATTGACTCCTGAAAGTTTTTAGTGGATGGTTTTAGAACAAAATATAGCAAGTTCAATTTGTCCTTCAAAATGCCCAAGAGATTCTAAAGTGTTCGGAGAATGGCCCTGAACCACTTTGAAGATCTCTTGAAACATTGTGACTTCCTTTTGAACTTATCTTATTGTTCAATTAATCATCCAAGGTTAAGTTAAAAAAGGGTTACCCGCTACTTAGTGACCTCTGACATTCTGNATTGTGAGTTCCTTTTGAACTTATCATATTGTTCAATTAATCATCCAAGGTTAAGTTAAAAAAGGGTTACCCGCTACTTAGTGACCTCTGACATTCTGATCGTCCCAAGAACAGAGTACTAGGTTTATCCGTTGATATTTCATTTAAGAGTTATGCAAGTGGATGCCCCTAAAGCAAGCTTAAGTCATTAAAGATTTATGTACCCACCACTAAAATTGGGCTTGTAGTGCTTAGAGGTGTTTATCATCAATCATATTATCTTTCTAAATCCCATCAAACAAGTTTAGACATCAAGCCTAGATCACCATCAACCCCTTAATAATTTCAACGAGAGAAAATGACAATCATTAAGATTTGAAATTTAAGTGATACATATCTTTATCAAAATATCATATTATCATCCATTGTGGGCTTAGAATAAGTGAACTATCATCCTCCTAACTTAAGCCCATCACTTTATAATTATTTGATTTTGATTAACTTCCAAATCATGATGATTTAGAAAATTATAACTTTGTTCTTATCATGGAAATGTGACAAATTAGTTTATACCTTTTAACTCATTGTGTTTCAATAATTTAAAAATATCCATTACCATCAAAATTACTCATTTTCCCTTTANTACATCAAGCCTAGATCACCATCAACCCCTTAATAATTTCAACGAGAAAATGACAATCATTAAGATTTGAAATTTAAGTGATACATATCTTTATCAAAATATCATATTATCATCCATTGTGGGCTTAGAATAAGTGAACTATCATCCTCCTAACTTAAGCCCATCACTTTATAATTATTTGATTTTGATTAACTTCCAAATCATGATGATTTAGAAAATTATAACTTTGTTCTTATCATAGAAATGTGACAAATTAGTTTCTACCTTTTAACTCATTGTGTTTCAATAATTTAAAAATATCCATTACCATCAAAATTACTCATTTTCCCTTTAGTTAATCCTAAATTTTAAATAAGGCACAAAAGTTCAAAATGACCATTTTGCCGCTGGGGCCCCTTCACTACATAGCTCATTAAACATAATTCAAATGACTTTGAAAATTTTAGAGCACCCTGCCCATGCGGCAATTAAAGCATCAGAGGAGAAAATGTGATTTTTTCAAATTTCAATTTAATTTAAATAATTATTTTAACTTAGAAAATAAAATTTTCAAAAATTAATTTACTNACACAAAAGTTCAAAATGACCATTTTGCCCCTGGGGCCCCTTTACTACATAGCTCATTAAACATAATTCAAATAACTTTGAAAATTTTAGAGTACCCTGCCCATGGGGCAATTAAAGCATCAGAGGAGAAAATGTGATTTTTCAAATTTCAATTTAATTTAAATAATTATTTTAACTTAGAAAATAAAATTTTCAAAAATTAATTTACTTAATCAATCAAAATAAAGTTTTTGGTTTATGGAAAAATTATTAGAGATCAGAGAAACATTTAGGCAAAGTATCATGGTTTTCTAAATTAAATTTTATTTATCATTTTATAATTATTTAATGATTTTTAGTGACGTAATTGAATGGAAAATATGTTTTATTTACAATTTTTTTATATTTTTTTTAAATCTCTCTGAGACCAAAGAACTAAGAGAAACAATTTTATATTTTTATGATTTTTTTAATTTATTTATTATAATTATTTTAATGAGGGAAATAGAAAAATACATTTTAAGCCTTTAGAAATTTATTTNCTAATTGAATGGAAAATATGTTTTATTTACAATTTTTTTTTTATATTTTTATTAAATCTCTCTGAGACCACAGAACTAAGACAAACAATTTTATATTTTTATGATTTTCTTAATTTATTTATTATAATTATTTTAATGAGGGAAATAGAAAAATACATTTTAAGCCTTTAGAAATTTATTTTTAACTTAGAAAAATTGGAAAAAATATTTTAATGAGTCCCGAGTGATCAGGGAACCATTAGGAACATTTTGAAATATTTTTGTATTTTAAAAATTTTAATTATTTTTAATTTAAAATATGGCTTAAAAATTAAGTATTTTCTCAAAAGTAATTTTTATTTTTCCTAAGTACTCCTGATCACAAGGAACTCAGAAAANAGGAAAACATATTTTAATGAGTCCCGAGTGATCAGGGAACCATTAGAAACATTTTGAAATATTTTTGTATTTTTAAAATTTTAATTATTTTTAATTTAAAATATGGCTCAAAAATTAAGTATTTTCTCAAAAGTAATTTTTATTTTTCCTAAGTACTCCTGATCACAAGGAACTCAGAAAACAACTTCTCATAATTTTTTCAAGTATATTTAATTTAATATAATTATTTTTATACAAAAATACAATCTTCCTTATAAAATCAACTTTAATGCCCAAACTTAATTAAATAAATTTCAAATTTTTACAATGAGTCAACATGAATGTGGAATTGATTTCATTAATTTTTGGGTAACATTTAATTTAAATAAATTAATACAATATATACATATTTAATTAACTACAGAGATGCACAAAATTATTAAGACCATCATGATATTTTTCCTAGGCTTCTCTGACCACAAGAACCTACTAAAATTTATCTCATAATTTTATANTAGACCATCATGATATTTTTCCTAGGCTTCTCTGACCACAAGAACCTACTAAAATTTATCTCATAATTTTCTAAGTGATATTTTAATTTATATAATTAATTAAAGCCAAAATAGCCATCCAAGCTTGAAAATTAAGGTTAGAAACACAGAAATGCTCTCTGGCCTTGGAAAAATCAGAGAACATCCCCTCTGTTATGAGGAACAAGCACTAAAAATTTCAAGTCATGATGAGCACTATTTAATCATAATGAATTAAAATACCTTAGAGACTATTTAATTAATTAAAAATCAAAGAGTGAACAAATAATTTTTATTTTTGATCCACCTTATTTTCCTCTATTCACTGAGCAAGAGGGTTTTTTTATTTTATTTTTATAATTTTTCTATGAAAAGTTATGGATTTTTGAAGTTTTAGAATTTAAATAAATCAAGAAAAAGACCTATTTATCTACTTATCTAAGCGACACCACCTCATCCTCGTCCGCTCCAAAGTCTCCACGCGGCGCTCCACCATTCGACGCTGCCAGACACCTCAGCGCCTTGTCAGCCCGTAGTTTCGTTACATCCATCCGTCTGGTGCAATCTAGAGCTTCCATTTGATACACATGGAAACAGACGACATCCATTTATCATCCCCGATTAACTTAACCCATAAGCCGTTAAAATTTAAACATTAATATCTCTCTCGATACTCAACNCACACAGAAATGCTCTCTGGCCTTGGAAAAATCAAAGAACATCCCCTCTGTTATGAGGAACAAGCACTAAAAATCTCAAGTCATGATGAGCACTATTTAATCATAATGAATTAAAATACCTTAGAGGCTATTTAATTAATTAAAAATCAAAGAGTGAACAAATAGTTTTTATTTTTGATCCACCTTATTTTCCTCTATTCACTGAGCAAGAGGATTTTTTTATTTTATTTTTATAATTTTTCTATGAAAAGTTATGGATTTTTGAAGTTTTGGAATTTAAATAAATCAAGAAAAAGACCTATTTATCTACTTATCTAAGCGACACCACCTCATCCTCGTCCGCTCCAAAGTCTCCACGCGGCGCTCCGCCATTCGACGCTGCCAGACACCTCAGCGCCTTGTCAGCCCGTAGTTTCGTTCCATCTATCCGTCTGGTGCAATCTAGAGCTTCCATTTGATACACACTGAAACAGACGACATCCGTTTATCATCCCCGATTAACTTAACCCATAAGCCGTTAAAATTTAAACATTAATATCTCTCTCGATACTCAACCAAATCACATGGGGTTTGTTTCCACACCTTTATCTACTCAAAATGTGCCTATCTATATGGTTAATCTAGCATGAAATATAGTAAATATGTATGGAGAATCAATTTAAGCTCGATTTAGGGCGAGAGCTCAATACCTTTGTCTGAGAGGGGAGGCCACAATCAGATGGTTGTAGAAGCTTCAAATGAGTCCAACGAACCTCCAGATGAAGCCCTGGGCTGTGGTGAATTGCCTAGGTATGATTTCGACTAAGACCGATTTCAAGTGTTGATCAAAGTTTATGCTAGAGTGGTCTTGTGATGTAGATTTTGTGGGGGATCTTCTTCTTTTACTCAGGGGATGGTGTGGGTGAAGTTAAGTTAAGTTTGGTTCACTGTGGAGCTGTGGAGAAGGCTATCCTGGTTTTGGAGCAAATTTCAGTGAGGAAATTGACTCTGTGGAGTGGCTGTGAGTAGCTAAGAGCAAGGGGANTCCTGGGCTGTGGTGAATTGCCTAGGTATGATTTCGACCAAGACCGATTTCAAGTGTTGATCAAAGTTTATGCTAGAGTGGTCTTGTGATGGGGATTTTGTGGGGGATCTTCTTCTTTTACTCAGGGGATGGTGTGGGTGAAGTTAATTTAAGTTTGGTTCACTGTGGAGCTGTGGAGAAGGCTATTCTGGTTTTGGAGCAAATTTCAGTGAGGAAATTGACTCTGTGGAGTGGCTGTGAGTAGCTAAGAGCAAGGGGATTGAAATTAAGAAGGTTTGGAGAGGCTCTGGTAAAATTTTGGCAGAGTTTTCCAAAGGTTTTCAACACTCTCCCCTTTGGCCGTGGAGAGCTCAATTTATAGCCATGGCTGCCTGGTGGAGCTCAGGGCTTGGCATTGGGTGCTAAAGCTTGCTGNACAGAGTTTTCCAAAGGTTTTCAACACTCTCCTCTTTGGCCGTGGAGAGCTCAATTTATAGCCATGGCTGTCTGGTGGAGCTCAGGGCTTGGCATTGGGTGCTAAAGCTTGCTGAGGTGGAGGGAAGAAATGCTTAAGTGTCCAATTGGGTTGGGTCACATGAGGTGGGTTCAATTTTGAGTTTGGGCCTTCTCTAGGGTACCTGAGCTGCTACTGTGGCCTCATTTTATTGTAAAGCACTCTTGATAAGCCATTGATCCACTGCAACCTCTACGACCAAATCAATACCAACATCTAATGAATGCTATGAGTCTATGGTCACCACTATGATGATCAAGTTATTGTTGATCTCATTTTTTATAAAGTCTATTTCCCTCTTTAACGCTTATAACTCTCTGTAGACTCATATGCGTGGTTTAAAATCCTAAACATTTAGTTGAGTTAATTGGAATCAACATAATGAAACTCAAGTTGAGTTCCTATAAGAATTGGAAGTGTCTTGAGGAGACCCTTTAAATTTTAGGGTTTTTAANTAGGTGGGTTCAATTTTGAGTTTGGGCCTTCTCTAGGGTACCTGAGTTGCTACTGTGGCCTCATTTTATTGTGAAGCACTCTTAATAAGCCATTGATCCACTGCAACCTCTACGACCAAATCAATACCAACATCTAATGAATGCTATGAGTCTACGGTCACCACTATGGTGATCAAGTTATTGTTGATCTCATTTTTGATGAAGTCTATTTCCCTCTTTAACGCTTATAACTCTCTCTAGTCTCATATGCGTGGTTTAAAATCCTAAACATTTAGTTGAGTTAATTGGAATCAACATATTGAAACTCAAGTTGAGTTCCTATAAGAATTGGAAGTGTCTTGAGGAGACCCTTTAAATTTTAGGGTTTTTAAATCTTTGAAACATCACACACATCCACATACACATTTACATTCACACACTTACACCACCCACAAACATCACAATTCACATCACACTCACACTACAATTCATATACAATCCACTGATCAAAATCAAAGCCAAATTTAAAATAAAATGAAAGCTCTCATAACATGAATTTGAGACCCTTCAACGTGTATCGAGAGGCATGCTA